>JALNQK010000043.1:0-240368 GCA_028458525.1 Ophiosphaerella herpotricha
AATGATTCTCGCTCGGTGCCTTTTTCAAAAAACGCCCCAGTTCAATGCATACATAATTCCCCCCTTTGCCCCGCCCCCCAACAGGCATTGGGCCCCCCCCCCCCCCCCGACCCCCCCCCCCCCCCCCGATATTCACTTCCCAATGGCCTCCTTACCCAATTATCCATCTTCACTAAACTTCAATGTACTACAGGTACTATTCACAAGTCCCACATCTATGCACCAGGACTGGCAACCGACTTTGCTGGCTCCTCCGAACGAGGTGTAGCGTCTGCATCGGGCCCTACGGTCGTTGCTGAGGTCGACTGAATCGGTGTTGAGGGTCGAGGGTCTGGAGCTGGCGTTTGCTCGGCAGTGGGGCCGTTCGTTACAGATTCAGAGCCTGATGACACTGACTGCGTATGGACGGCGGCAGCTGAGTTGGGCGGAATACTCTGTACGGCACTTGCAGACTGTGCTTCAGGCTTTGATCTGGATGACGCCGCGGCAGGGTTTGCCATGAATGTTGAAGGTGGTGCACTTGGTGGATGAGAACCAGAACCTATTGCCGCGGCTTTGTTCAATCCTTCAGCAGTAGGACGAGCAATGTCCATCGACCGTCCCCTACCCGTAAAGTTGTCTTGAGGCGCCTTAAGGTTATATGCAGTGGGCAATTGGCTTGAATTACCAGGTGGGCTTTTTGCTCGCTCCCGTTTGTCCGCCCGGTCTTTGTGTTCATGCATCTTCTTATGAAGCCAATCCAACGCACCGCCTTTCTTTTCAGGCTTGTCGTGATCTGGTGGGCTACCATAGGCCGTTGACATGTCTGAATCCTGCCGTGAATCATATTGCAAGCTTCGTCGTGAGCCACCGTTGCCTCCCCATCCAGAGCTGCTACCAAATGAGCTCATGCTCTTGTCGCCACCCAGAACAGATCCATGCAAGTCAGTCTGGCTTGCAGTAGGCGTAGCTTTGCTATCGCCCCGCTTGTGCGCTTTCCAAAAGCTCCGCTTCTCCTCCTTCAATTCCTCAGGTGGCTCAGCAGCCTCTGAGTACTCTGTCGCAGTCGAGTGGGACCTGAATGAAGCAGATGGTGACATACTCGGCTTGAGAGTTGTACCGGAATTGCGTGACGACACTGTGTCATTGTTATACGAATGTAAGGCGTCTTTTGAACCGCCTCCTTGAGAATAGCCCTGCGCAAATGGAGGTTGAGGAGGGTGTAATGGTGAGTGTTGTGCTGGAGGTATCGGCGCCATTCCTGCCGCGAGATCACCACCTGGCAAGGAGTGTGTTGAACTGTGCGCGCTTGGGTTGGCACTGCTATGCACACGCTTTTTCTGAAGTTTGTTCGGTTTGCGACCATCCTTTGAATCAGGTGACGCTGCAACCTTTGACAAGATCTGAGTAAATGTTCGTGTCGCTGGCGTGAGCTCTACTGTGGGACCAGAATCGATGGCTCCCTCTAAAAACTCGGACCTCTCTCGCGTTGGGGTCAAATGGGGGTTTCGTTGAGCCGTGACAGGGGCTACGGGAGGTAGTATTTGAGCTGCAGCATCTGCTGTCGTATTTGGGGTTGCATGCTCACTTGGTGGTATAATTGTAGGAGAGGCAAGCGGAAATGCTCCAGGGATCTGGCCAATGGCGGGGGTAACTGCTGCTGGCTTACCTTGTGGAATAGGCGCTAGTGGTGCGGGTGGTGGCAGTTCTATTCTCTCGGGAGGCATCGTCTGTGCGCGCTTAGGTGATATTTGCTCAGGTACTTCTTCCAACGGTTTTACTGACGTTGGCTCCTTCACAGCTTCCGGCGCGACAACTGTTTGCTTTGATACAGGCCCGAGACTAGCAATAATAGCTGCTGCCTCTGCAGATATTGGCGATGTGAGTGGATTTTTCGTTTCCTCCGCACTAGGAGTGGTAGGACCAGAAGCTTCCTTCGGGAATCGCGGACTGTTAAGCGCTGGAGAACGCTTGGAAGGTACCGTGTTACTTCGATGCACCCCAGATGTAGTTGGTGTTGCAAAAGCGGGCGTTATCGGACTTGGTCCGGCGCCAGAATGCCGTGAGCGTTTTGAGGATGTAGAGACATTCCTGCGAACGCCATTGTACTTACGAATGCTTTCAGCAGCTGCGCTTGAGGATGTCGATGCAGACCGATTAATGCCCGAGCTATTGCGGCCTGGCGTCGTGGGAGTTCTGGCCTGAGGGGTAGGGGGGCCACTCTCAATGCGCTTGACAGTCCTTTCATCGACTGCAGTGCCCTCCATACCAATCAAAAAGTGATCTTGGTTGTCGATTAGGAAGATAAGCACATCTTGACTTAACCGATAGTCTTGTGGTGACATGTCATGCTGCGGATGAGAAAGAATGCCTGGCTGAAAGATTGCGGCAAGATTATGCGTTGTCATCTTGTTGACATCAGACTTGGCTGCAAAAACGGCCAGTAGATCCAGAATATACAAGAGTAGCTGGCGATTGAGCGATGGTAGCCCTTTGATCAAATGTTGGTATATTCGTACGGCGGCATCTGGGTCAAACCCTCCCTCTGAAGGCGCCTGACCCTCGATTTGTCCAACAGCCTCAGCTTGATGGCCACGCAAAGGGTGACGGAAAGGATCATAGTTCCCTAATGGGATGATAGGCTCGGGGAGGTTGTTGAAGTACCGCCGTAGGATGTTAGCAGCGTCATGTACAGTATAGCCAGTCCAGTCCAGGCCTTTTCCATACCGTGGTGGTGTGTCGAAAGCAGTCTTGAGCTCTTTGATTCTCTTTTCTGAACCAGCTAATCGGAATATGCCTTCCACGTCGGTCGCTTCGTCATGTTAGCATTGGTTGAGGGGTGCGAGCGGTGCAACTCGCCTTTCTCCTTTAGATATACACCGCATTTGGCGACCACGATCGGCACATAGCCATAGATGTAGCTCTCTCCGTGTTCGTTAAACAGCGATATGGCAACGTTTGCATATGGTATGCTCTGGATGAGGGGTACACCGAAGATTCCGGGTAGGACGGCCTCTGTGTGTAACAATGAAAGTCAGTGAATGCATGAGATAAATATTGGCGGGGACGTCGCAGGTGGCGTTGGGAAGCGCCTTCAGCCTTATCAAAGCAGCCTAAAGAGCTGAAGGCGCGGGGAGACTGCATAGCACATGCGCGCCGATGACCATGGTGAGGCCGTACCTTTTTCGTCTTCCTTCTTGGCCGGACGTTTGCTGAACTGCCTCCACCACGACGTTAGGTCGCGCTTAGCAGACGCTGGCTCCGGTGCTTGAACGGCGGCGGGCTGAGGCTCTCCATTGCGCACGCGCGGAGCATGGGAGTGGTTGTTCGTGCCCGGGCTTGGCATGACAGGCGACCTGAAGAGCGTCGGGGCTCTCCAACGAGAGGCTTTGCAGGCAAGGAGAGGCGGTAGAAGTGTCGAGTCGCGATATTCAGGTGCCGTCGGGCCCAAAGTGGGTAGGCGGTTGGAGGAGAAGCAACGCACGGATCTGCGACGACACAGCGAACACGCGGACTCGGCGCTGAGAGCCACGGCGTGTGGAGAGCAAGAGTGCGCAGACGGCTGGGAGGGGCAACAGAGTCTGGTGGTGGGGACAGACCAGACACGACGAAGCTCGAGTAGGTGGCGGCAGTAACAGCGGCGGCGGTTAGGGGGACTGGCGAAGGACAGCAGCTAGCGGCTGTGGTGTGGCTGTCGGGCCAATCGAACAGTCCCAGGTCGACTGCACAACGCCGTCTGACTTGCAAGCACCGATGGGGCGCTGGGTGCAGGTATGAGGGCAGCGCAATAGCAAGCACTAGCGGATGGGCGGGAGAAGATATTGCTGTTGTTGTTGTTGTGGCGGCAGTGGTTGGGGTGTATATTCCTACTTTATCGCTGTTCTGGTTCAATAATAGAAAGGCCTTGGCAGAGGATGGGACAAGCACCAGCGCGCGGGCGGGAGAAGACGAATATGGGTTTGGGCTGGGGGGGGGGCTGTGAGGGCGCAAGTGTGGGCTGTGCGATATATAGCGGCAGAAGACGGGCCCAAATTAAGATAGGGCATCTACCATGGTCGAGGCATGCCTTCCACGGCTATCGACAAGCTGGTATGCTGTGGGGGTTGGGGTTGGTGGAGGAGCCGCGGTCGCCGTGCGGTCCAGGCGTGAAATTTGGGAAGAGCTCTGAGCTCATCACCCCCCGTCACTACCAATATCACATCCGGCTCGAGTACGATTTCACAAACACAAATAAACACCTTCGCCCAAAATGGACTCGTAAACCAGCCAGTTGCCCCTCGGTCGCCCAGCTACTAATCGCGTGCTAGTCTCACCGCATCCGAGCAGCGCGAACTGCAGACCCGTATGGAGAAGAAGCAAATGAAGGAATTCATGAACGTGAGTTCCCACGACCACATATGCCCAGTTTGGCAGTACAGGCCGCCGCTAACCCATGGCGCCAGATGTACTCGAACTTGGTCCAAAACTGCTTCGATCACTGCGTCAACGGCTTCGAGAGCAAGTCCCTTACTTCGCGCGAGGAGAGCTGCGTTATGCGATGTGTAGACAAGCACATGAAGGGATCACAACGGCTAGGAGACAGGTTCCAGGAGCAGAATGCTGCCATGGCCCAACAAGGCGGCATGCCCGGCAGGTAAAACTGTCCCCTTGGTACGAGACACACCGAGCACTTGGGCACATGAATATTGTACAATAAAAATGATGATTGGGCACATGGGGCACACAGCAACCTCCTCTCTACCCAGGTTCCACGATGCATGACAACACCGGAAGTTCTTCAACCCCATTTATCGCAACCATGGTTCTCGCCCAACGGCGCTCCACAGTTGAGACGTTAGTGGCACAGAACGTATTGTTGCCAAAGTGATTCTCACCGGACAGTCCCCAGTCTGTCATGGCTTCGATGAATAATGGACTGTGGCATCCAAATAACGCGGCGATGGCGAAGGGCCATGCAACCTGTATTACCAGTCTTTTCCTTTAGAGTAACTACGAGCTGGCTTATTCCATATACAAATAGTGGCCGTGCAACCACCTTCCAAAAGAAGATTTGACAAGGCCAGAAGCATCGATTTGGGATACTTCGATATACCGAGAATCAGGGCACTGGTCCCCTGTTGACTCTGTGGGACCCTGCATGTTGTGTACTGCGTGGCGCGAGCATTGTGCAAATGTATTACAGCAAGAAGGGGGTGATCATGACGCAATGAATATATTGCACCGCCACGAGCGTTACAGAAATGCGATAAAGCTGGAAGATCGTATCTTTGTGTTTGCCATGTCAAGCCAGGAAATTGCTGCACCGCCACAGAACGCTAGTCGATCCACCTTGGCCTACGTAGCCAAACACTCACGCACTCACGCCCTGTTTGCTGTCTAGCCGAGCCTCGTCGTCACGCGTCCCCTTCTTTATAATCTGCGATGGACCCTCAGAGTCTCTGCCTACATCAAGAACTTCTTTAGACCCTCGATCAAGACAATCAAGTTTCGATCAAGACAACCAACCAACCCAGACTCCTAAATTCAACCAACAATAATGGGTCTCATGTGGCATAAGGGATTCGGTGGTAGGCACGCTGGTAAGCATCTAGCCCAGAGCTTAATTGCCGTTATCCGTTACTAACAGATGATTGCTCGGGCGCGCAGGCGGCGGTGTGGTTGCAGACAGACACGGTGTGCGACGTGCGCCCTTTAGAATATCTTGCGGACGCTTCTCGTAGGTATAACATAACTGTTAGCACTCTCTTGTTGCTAACTGTTAATAGATGCTTCAGATAAAGAAAAGCTCACGACCTGTAAGTTACATGATTCACTCATCAAATCGCGAGCCTAGGCACCTTAGCGTCTGCAGCACCAGAGCTGCCATACAGAGCAACCTTCATCGATCAATTACTTCCTTGTCCCACCATGAATTGTTACTGACATACGCATAGCTCTATACCATATCGCGTTCTACGGGTTGCGACGGCGTTTGGTGGGGTTGCCATAACAGCCTGCTTGGTACATATTGCTGAACCAGACGGTACGGATTATGGGAGGCAATCATTTTCAACAGCAGTTCAGAGATGATGTACAGGCCATAGCTTAATACAATTTCATGCCATAGCAACTACTACGAATATCTGACGGTCAATGTGATATCACGGTATACCCAGTCCTGCACTCCGTCCACTGAAAATGTAGGAGATTCGCTCTACTAGATACTTCAGTTAGATATCGACAATAATCCATATATTGTTTCATCTGTGAGATAAAGGTGCTACATTACTCTTACCTTGCTTATAATTATTTGAAAAGAGTTTCTGGGCGATTTGGTTGGGTTGGGATACGCTACCCAAGTGTCTGTTTCGCCTGTTCTCGGCTCTCCCCACTACCTAGAGGGGCAACAAATACGTAGGCAAATGGCACACCTAACCACACTAGCAACTCATAGGAAAATATTGTGACAATTCACGTCACAGATATCACAATATGCGCTCCATACTCATAATCAATCCCAATTCAACTGAGCTTATGACCGATGGGTTGAAGCCGCTTGTTGATGCGCTTCAATTTAAAGACGTCAGTTACACCTCCCATTATCAAATTCAGCGGCTGACCACAATAGACCGCGCATAAATACTTCACAGCCCCCTCAGGGCCGAAAAGTATCAACAACGAAGATGATGCGGTAGAATCGGTGAAGCACTGCCTGCCCAAGCTTCAACAAAACCTCGAACGCTACGATGGCTTTCTCGTCGCATGTTACTCACAGCACCCGCTAGTACCACTACTCAAGGAGGAGGAGCTAGTCAAGGAAGCTCACAAGCCTGTGACTGGCATTTTCGAAGCGAGCGTAAGCACGAGTCTGCAAGTCATCCACCCAGACGAGAAATTCGGCATTGTCAGCACGGGAAAAGTCTGGGAAGACATCCTCACCGAGGCTACCGTCGCATTTTTGGGAACAGGTTCAGAGGTTAGCAAGCGCTTTGCAGGTGTCGAGACGACTGGTTTGAATGCAACTGATTTGCATGATGCACCTGCGGAAGAAGTGCGCAAGCGAATGAAAGATGCTGTGAAACGGCTTTTGAAGAAAGGCCAAATTGGTGCTATCTGCCTTGGCTGCGCAGGTATGTCCGGCATGGATCAAATGGTCCGAGAAGCGTGCATTGAGGAACTGGGTGAGCTTGATGGAAATAGAATAAGGATCGTGGATGGGGTCTTGGCAGGTGTCGCTTGGCTTGAGGGAGCTGTCCGGGCCGGTTTCTAGGCCATGTCGCTAAGTTTGAGCTTACTACTTCACTAATTTATAGCTGTGCGGCATGTTATAATTAGATGGGTTGTTGGTGCAGAGTCTATCGCCAAACGAGGAATGACGTAGCGGAATGCTTCTGTACTCAGATGACCCTCACACCAACACCAATCTTTATCCTGCAAACATCCGAGATCATACACCACGCAACATTATACCCTAAAACAAAAAGCCCTCAAATCGTACAAAAGCAACGAAATCAGCAGCATTCAGCAATTCTTGGAAGCATGCGATGATCGCTAAGCAGTGATTGAAGCTCACATCCGCCAGTCAGCATGGAATGCCTTCCAAATGAGTTGCTCTCCCAGATCGCTTCGCATCTTGATACGGAGCCTCCTTCCGTTACTAAATTCTCTCATGAGCCCTCACTGCATCTCACCGAGTGCGACTCCACGCCGCTCAAGTTCCTATCCAGAGTCTCATGGCGCTGGCGTAAAATTACCCTACCAATCCTCTTCCGCTGCTCTCGCATCGCCCTTGATAAGGAACCTCAATGGGTTCCAATTGACGCCCGACTAGTGGATAGTATGCAGACTCAGTTGACAACCTTGAGTAACCATGAGTTTCAAATCTACCACAAGATGCGCAGCAAATTCAAGAGCAGCTCAGCATTCGCGTATGAAGAGGCCTTTGATGACCTTCTTATCAATCTTTGTCGAATCCAGGAAGGAGATAATTTCTTGAAAGCTGTGCCGCATATCCTCTGGCTTCCGCACCTTCCGAAGACTTTTGAGACTTTCGTAAAGTTCGTGGCGACATACGACCTCAAGCATCATATCAATAGTGTGGTCGTAGGCACTGAAAAGGAGTATGAACTTCGTCACATTAATTTAGCGGATGCTCCGCTTGCTCGCGCAGTCGCTGATATATGGACCTCCATTTTCCGATACCTTGAACCTACTAGACTCGTGGCCGCTGCGCCACCCGCTCTTTTAGCAGGACTCTTAGATACACAGACGCTAAGTCGTGATGCCTGGGCTTTCAACATGAAAATGCACTATATTGAGCTCGTACAAGCTGAGTCTTCCCGCCTCGAGCATATGAAGAGCGACTGTCGACCCTGGGACTCAGCTTTAATCCACCGGAGACCGTGGAGTCACCTAGGTTACAACGAAGGTTCATCAATCACAGCGTACAGCACATATGAATATCACCTGAAACACTCGCCTAAGATGTTGTACCTCACTCTACTCCGCTTAGCACAAGAAGTGAAGCCTTGCTGCAATATCACATCATTCAGCTTCACCGCGGTTTTTCCCTTTGTCACAAACGTCACCCCCATAATCCGAGCACTACATAAAATTCCAACCTTGAAGCGTATATCCTTTCAGCTCGCACCGGGGCTTGAGAATAACGCACTTGACGACCCTAAGAAGATAGGCAGGGCTCAACGGAGTGACTTCTGGCTCGAATGGAATGAGAGTTACAAGATTATTGCCACTTACCTCGATATATTCGATTTTGGGGATGGTGCTGAGTTCCTCAGTCAAGATTGCAAGAATAAATCGCTAGCGGAAGATGTAATAGGCTATATTGAGTTGCTGAGAAAAAGAGGAGCTGGGTGGCGACCGAGCGATGCAGAGGTAGGCCTTTGGATCCGAGATCACAGCCTTGATCGTGACGTTACTCCTGCCACAGAGGCGGTTATTGTTTGATCGAGTACACTTCTGATGCATCACGCTATGCCATAATTCTACTTCATATAGTGAATACAGTACCCTACCGGTTAGTCTTCACACATATGACGCATGCTCAATCACAAACTTACATTCAATTCGTTCTAGCCCTAGTATAAACTATAAAAGCACTCCCTCAATCTGGCTTTCATGAATTTCCTTTCCTTGTGCCTATCTAGTTTTCCTCTAGCCTTGCTGTAGAATCACAATCCTGGTACATTTCGCAGTTCTCAAAGATGGGCGAATGACTCGAATGCATAAAGTCTATCCATATCCATTACTCTCCTCATTCAACATGCATGTTAATCTCGCCCCATCGTAATCGAGGGCGTCTAACTAACAGCAAGGAGCAGCACCTAAAAGATGTGTCAATAGAGATCGCTAGGAAAGACTGTCAGACAACTTCCTGCGACGTCAGAATACTGGCAAGGAAGGTTGTTTATTCCATAAGTCATCCTACAACGCCAGAGCGGTGCCACGTATGTCCTGCTGATATGTCTCACCCTGTGATACCTCTGAAATTGCACGACCAAAGGTGTTCTTGTGTACATCAAGCGCCTCTTCACAGGCCCAAGCATCCAGCACCTCGCCCTCAAGCCTCCCTAGGGTCTTCCTCGAGCCATAAACCTGTGCCCAAATCTCCTAACACAGTATTCACACCCGTAGCCAATACATACACCTCGAACCCTCACGGGGTATCGCGACATGATCCGAAAAGTGCGTCGAACTCGGATGATCCCATAGCATCGCACTGCAAACGAGGGAATGAGGTTCCAATTCACCGTTCAAAGAAGGACGTAAAGAAGGTGCTGTTCAATAGTGTGAAGGCTCTGAAGAGTGAGAATGGAGTGTAGTATGTGGAGAGGGTCGTGGATAACAAGTGGAAAGGAAAAAGTAAAGGGCTACAGAAACAAATGTAACAGAGAAAGCATATTCAGAGAAAATTAATGCTATGCCTCACGCTGGACCTTGAGTAGTTCGTTCAGGGTAAGGTGTAAGAGAAGAACAGCTTACCTTTATGATCTTGAGCGAACATACACTAAACTAGTGAGTGTTCAAACGAGAAGTTCATAGTATCGAAGGCGAAGCGCATCCTTACTAGATGTCTTAGGATTATGTGTTTAAAGAATTAAGTTTGATTTCTTGTCTCTGCCTAGAATAGCTATGCTGGGTACCGACAGTTAAACACAAGGTTATGCCGATAGTGGGAGGTAGGATAGAGCGTAAGCATGTTGTCACTTCCCAAGGCTACGCTATGGCTGCCGTTAGGAATGAAGCTACCTTAGTTAGATTTATATTGATTTCAATGAACGACAGGACCATACAAGGACACGCCTCTGAAGTCACTGATAAAGTGGTTAATGTTAGAGATGATTCAAGAACCAAAATTGTGTGCTATGACCGCCATCAAGGCGACAGTATGTCATGTAATGACCTAGACCAAGGTGAAAGTATCCAATGCGCAACAAACGTTCACTAACCCGACAACACATCACCCACTACTATCATGGAGAACTCCGCAGTACTACCAGGTACAGAATATCTCTAGTGCCATCTTCCAGTCACTTCCGCACGAATATGGCCAGGGCGCGCAATCTGCTCTCAGCACTTGGTAGAAGGGCAGCCGATAGCTAAGATAAGCTGCGGACATCATATTCATCAGAACTGCACCGATTCATACTTCCAGGGCTTTCCAACTCAGCCCGTACTTTACCCTCATTCCGGATGCGTTTAGGAGGTCCTCCCTCCTCTGTTTGAGGCACGCTATGTCGACATACAAGAACCCACGAATGCGGTAGCATGTCAAGTCTGTGATCCATTTCCAGACACGACGCCCGAAACGGGGACCCCTGTCTAATTCAGCTGCTAGGACAAACACATATTCCACACCGACTGTGTCAAAGGCCTAGTTCAAAGCATGACTAGGGACTTGTACAAGTTCCACAGCCGACTTGTGGTCTAGGAAGTTCAAGAACGTGTCTTGCTCCACCTGACACACGACAATAAGTTACATTCAGCCCAAACTTCTCCTGGCGGGCGGGCTACCGGTAATCCTCAACACTCCTATATGTTGCCTAAGTCCTCGCGATGAAAGGATCAAGGGAGCATACGAGTCTCTTGATATCTCGCACACGGGTCTCAAGGACCATAGAGTGGCGTTCTTTTCAGGCATGCCGCCTCGCACCATGTTTACGAAGAGGGTTCTTACACGCCGTGAGATGTTTGCCGACATGTGCTTCTTTCACTTCAGCTATGTGACCGACGAGGGCCTCCAACGGAAGAGAAGGCCGAATACAACGTTTTAGCGCACAAAAAGGACACAATGAAGGCGGTTGGCGAAACATGGCTACGCCTCCATTGGTGCCCCGAAGTCGATGTGCTCATGCATAGATATCTACTCCCACAGAACTCCCGACCCTTGGCTTGGATGGACACGGTTGAAAAACTCGGTCTCAGAAATGGCAATGAGATTACTCACATTCACTTATAGGAGGGGCAGAAACGGTGTCGAGCTTCTTAAAGCTGAAAGGGGATAACTATTTAAGACGGGATGGCGACCGTTAAACTTTGTGCCTGTCATCGTAAGTAGTCTCTAGGTAGTATAAACTGGTAATCCAACACAACTATAGAATTGAATCTTAACTAGGCTCTATAGACGCCATGTTTATTATGGTAGCGAGAGAGGTGTATATGGGATAAATGTTTCTGTTGGATGAAGTGAAAGAGAAGGATTGATTGATAGAGGTTCTGTACACGAGCTGAAATCTTGAAGCTTAACAGCCTAATACTGCAGGCGGGCATTGAGTAGGTTTGCAATTTGTGGACTTGTTGAGATGCTATTTCCTGTCTACTGTAGTGGAGGGTGTGATGGCTGGGTGGAGGGGAAGCGCAATACTGTCGGCTGTTGATACCTCTTCATTCTCAGCCTCATCTACTGCTTCTGCGTTGTTAAGATTAGTCCCTAAAGCATCTCCTAGAAGCTCTTGTTCCGCCAGCTCAACATCCATATCATCTATTTCTATGTGTCTAACTTCAATCTCATTGCCGATCGTGTTCATCTCTTCTCTGGTCATGCCAGTAAGGTCCTCTATTCTGAACTCTTTCACCTGATCCAAATGTTCGCGCGTATCACCTAGTACTTCCAATGAATTTGATGTCTTGAATTTTTTTAGGGTTTTTTGAGAGCTATGTCGTACTCCTTTTCCACTGCCAGTCTCCAAGTATCCACATCAGCTAAATTGTTGAGAGAGGAGGCAATAAGGATGCAAACGTGCGCATACATACGTCAAACTGTGTCTGGCCGGCTTGATGCATCCCTCTAAATCATGGTCAAGTAGGTTGCTGTCAGCTCCTAATTTCTTCTTGTAGAGTCCCCCGGTGGTGGGATTTGCCATATTGGTCGTATTAGTAGTAAAGGGGTGAAGTGGTGAAGTAAGATGAAATGGAAGGAAGCCGCGAGAAAGTGTGGCAAGAGCAAATCTCGAATCTGAGCATATTCTCGTCCACTAACCACTAATTAACCTTCACTCACGGATCATAAAAACAAAGTGAACCTTCTTCATGGCAATGCTAAGCGATAATTTTCAAGCCCTCTGCCTCTTTCTTCCTTCACTTTTGCCAACCTTCTTATCTCCATATTTTGTCATCAGACACCACAGCCACACCAGCCACCATCCCTCTGGTTGACGCTCCACCAGAAGCTCCTCATTGCTATACTTTAATCTTCTCTCAATCTCTGCGTCCTACCTCAAACCTTCCCTCGATCTCGACCTCATCTTACAACCAACCAGGATCGGATTCTAGGGAACACAATAACAAGTCACCTCTTATACGCTGCTAGATGCACGGCTGCAAGGATACGCCATGATCGAGGTGACCGGAAAGTACATACTTACATCGGGATGCTTTTACAAGCTCGCCACGTAGTTGGCGTAGGGCTTCTACGAACGAAAGACGCTACACAGCTACAAAGTGATGATGGTGATGGTGATGATGATGATGATGATGATGATGATGATGATGATGATGATGATGATGATGATGATGATGATGATGATGGTGATGATGATGATGATGATGATGATGATGAGGAGGAGGAGGAGGAGGAGGAGGAGGAGGAGGAGGAGGAGGAGAGCGACAGCGACAGCGACAGCAATATTGAGCGGGGGGACGATAGCAATTCAGATGGTGATAACGAGACAAGAAATGTCAGTTCCCTCTAAATCTTCCGAGTACACGGCACATGTACTTGGTTACTGGCGGCCCTCTTGATATAAATGTATGCCCAAACGAGGGTGAAGTAGCGCAAGTGGCCAAAGGGGTCTGTCGACTGCTTAATAAGTACCCTCTTGATATTGATCCTGCTATGTAGCTAGATTCCTTATGGCTCTCCGTCAACGGGCAAAGTGAGAGGAAGCAGCAGCCAAATAATATTCAGGCTGCGGAAGATCTCTCTTCTAAATATCCATAAGAAAGCCAGGAGCAATCCAATACTTCATACAGAGGCTATGCGGTCTTGTGCCTAGTGTAGACATCTAGCAGTGGTGTTCAGTTGAGCGACGTTCTCGCCTTTTCAGTTGACGTGAGCAAAGTACCTCGTTTTTGTTGTCTTCTCATCAACCATGACTCAGACCGGGGGTGATTGGCCTTGTACAAACCTTTTCGATACATCTGAGGGCTGGCTATTCGGCCTTGGTCATGCGGCGTGCCTGACTGGCATCCATATCAGAATGAGAGATAAGTTACAATTTACATGATGGAGCCTGGGCGGGAATCCTCAATGGTGTCTAAGAGTTTAGGATTATTCATAGGAATGACATTATTCCAGTCTGAGATATTATGGTGAGCCCATCGAAGATAGTGTCCATGTAAGTGATGAGGCAGGACGAGCGGTCCACGGTTCTGTATCAAATGCCAACCTGTATTATAGCCTATACATCACATGTAACCTGATCCTCATCTTGAAACATAATACATACACGGATCAAAATGGTGTCATATTTACAAGCAAGTCAGTAGCCCAGCCTCATCGCCTTCTATCACGACTCACACTCCTCGTCCGACTCCTTGCACGCCGTCTCCTATCCCTATCACCACGGTCCTTATCCCTACCTCCATCTCGACTTCTGCTCCGATCTCTGCCTTTCTTCTCCGAGCCCTTGCCATCCCCGCCACCACCAGGCATCCAGCGATCCGACTCATCGAAGCGATTCCCCCTGGACCTACCGCTCTCCCAACGGTCATAGTCCCTGGATCTGTAGCCCCTAGTGCGCTCGCGGCTATCATCGCGTCTATCATCTCGCTTGCGAGAACGGTCGTCATCGCGCCTCCGATCCCGGCTGTCTCCGTGCTTTCGATCACGGCTTTCTTCCGGCTTACGAGTTTCTGCGGCGGCTGGGGCTATGACTGGATCGGCGGCACCACCTCTCGGCACATATCTATCTATACCGTCTGGACTTCTGGAACGCGACCGGTGACGGTGTCGTGTAGATGAGCGATCACGCGTTCGATGGCTGCCTCGAGACTGAGAGGCGGATCGATCGCGATGACGGTCGTGGTCGCGATGGCGGTCATAGTCGCGGTCCTTGGGCGCTGGACTTCGTGACTGGTAACGTGACTTGCGGCGGCTACTATGAGTTTCACGGGAGCGGCTTCGACTCCCGCGGCGAGCTCGTCTGTCCTCACGATCATCGCGTTGTCGATAGCCGTGTCTGTCATCGTCTCTGCGGGATCTCCGGTCATAGCGACTTCCACGAGACGGGGAGCGAGTCCTGCTACGTCTTCTCAGGCTCGAACTATATGCAATACTGGGCGACTTGGAGATGCCTCGCGGCCTGTCGCCTTTTGATGGTAGAAGAGGCGCGGTCTCCCAGCGAGATTTTTCTCCCTCCTGCTGTGATGTTTCTATTGGTGGTGCATCCTCCATGCGCATATCATTCTCTCTTGGAGTCGTAGGTCCTTTGCTGGGTGATCGAAGGGCTGGTGATTGCGACTTGCTATCAAGCTTTGCTAGCCGGACAGCTACTGGGTCTCGAGGAACAAGCGACTTGGGCGGATGTGCTTTGCGCATTGGAGGCTCGAGAGACTCTGATCGTTCTAGTGCAGGCCGTTGTCGAGACTTTTTCATCTGCTCGCTTTCTTGCAAAAGAAGTTGTAAAGCTAGGTCGTCATCCACCTTGATATCTTCTGGCTTGATTGCCTTTACACGCTCATATGACCTGCTTCTACTCCTTCGTTTGCTTCTGTCGCCACCACGAGCTCGATCTCGCGATCGGTCGCGCTCAGGTGTCCTACTTCGTCCGTGGCTACTCCGGTATCGCCCACCACGACCACGATGTTGATCAAGTTCCTCTTCTATGCGCCGTGTCCGGGCAGCATCCTCTTCACGAATCTTCTTTAAGCGAGCTTCTCTGTTTGCCTCGTGCTCCTCTTTCTCCTTTTCTATACGCCTCCGTTCCTCTTCCTTCCTCTGTTCCATCCGTTCTCGTTCTTGGCGTCGACGCTCTTCATCATCCTTTTCACGCTTCTCACGCTCCATGCGCCTCCGTTCCTTCTCTCTTTGACGCTCTTCCTCGCGCGCCTTCTCTTGTTCTCTTTCCAGACGTTTGCGCTCCTCTTTCTTGGCCCTCTCTTCACGTTCGACTTGGCGTTCATGCTCAAGCTCCTTCTCCTTGATTGCTTCTCGTTCCTGTCGTCGTACCTCGGCCTCTTGCGCCCATTCTTCTTCCGTCTTGCTTCCTCGCAACTCCTCCTCGGCGGCTGCTTCTGGGCCAATTTCGAGGGCTCGGTACTCTCGCATCTTGGGCAGGCCTTGGTCCTTGATCAACTTGTCAAGCAAGGTGCCGACCGTGTTCATGATATTGGCATATATGTTCTTGCGCTCTCCTGCGCCTTCAATGAGGGTTGTCGCCATGTGGGGGTCTTTGGAAAGCAACGATGGGTTGGCGTCGGTCTCATCTTCGACGAGGTCTTTGAGGGCAGTCAATAGGTCGTCTTTGGCGGGCTATTGGAGAAGATGATTAACTTTGTACGTAATCGTTGAGAGTTGTACGTACGCTTGCCTCATACTGTGCCAGTAACTCCTTGCGAATACTGTCGTAGTGGCCCTTTTTGCGAAAGGTGTGGACGAGGGTGTCAATGGCCAGTCGCTTTGATTGCGGCAAAGGCAGCTCGGACGGCCTAAGTTTTTTGCGTACATTCTGAGAGCCGTCGCCTTCAAGCGTCCGTTTACGAGTCACATCCGCCATGTATAGAGCGTGAGGTTGTGGCCGGCGGTTGAGTATAACTTTTGCGAGTTGTGTCTTGTGATGGATCGGGTATGCAGGGACAGCGCGTGCGACCAGCGATCGATTGACTTGAATAGTACAATTCCGGATAAGTGCACCTAATGCGAAAGTCGAAGACGGATGAGCGAATGGAGGCGAGCTTTCTTCTATCAGCCTTGTGCGTCATCCAGAGACGGAAGGTAAAGGCTGTTGGAGTGGTTGCTCCCTGCTGCACGGATCTATGTGCCATGCTTGGCATATCGGAGCTTCGCAAGCCAGCCACAGCGATGCCCTCATCCGGCACCACCCAGGGACGACGCCCCAACCTCACAACCCTGCCAATCCCACGACCTACCTGCAAGTCGTCTAACATATCGGTTCGTGAAAGTACGGATACACATACAGTCTACAACAGCCACAATGGTCCACAAAGTCTTGTTCTGGAGTAGTTTTGGTAATATTCCTCGACATATGCACCCACCTCCAGAGCTGTATGCTGACGACAATAGGCATTGCTGCACGACTATGGCAGCTCGGCATTGAAATGCGACCGCTCTTCAACAAGGAGTCTCTCTGGGTCTATCCCGTCTACGCTGGCATTGGTGGCAGCTTCGGATATTGGCTCATGGGAGTCGAGAACCGGCAATTCAGGCTCCTTGCCGACCGACGAGACCAATTGCTGGAGAAGCGTGCACGGAGAAAGGCACGCGAGGAGGCTGCACTTGCATCTGAGCAATCATAGACATACTCAACTGCCGAGGGACACAAAGTGGGGAGACTCGATGTTCAGAATGAAGAGCTCGCCAGGATGGGAGAATGCAAGCCTCCACCACGCAGGCATTAGCGCTGCCAGTTACAGCAGCATCTTGCCAGAGCCCGGTGGGCATGGCGTAATTGCATGGACGCAGGGGAACATAGATAGCAGGGCGCGTTGACTCTTCTCAACTATTTTTCGAGTTAAGGACTCGCACTGTATACCTCTCGAAAATCAAAAATATACTACAACTCTGCAATATGTCACGCTCAACTTGGACCGAAAATGCGAGATATTGCCTATTGCAGCAACGCGTGACGCGCCGAATACAACTCAGACGGATTAGGAAGGCTTAGTGCATGACTAACTTGAATTTGTGAAATAACAGCCTCGACTTTTTTGTGCGATCAGAACACCCTGTCGCCAAAATGTTGAGACAAGACTATCAATCACCAACCCCACTACACCATGTCTCTTGCTACCGAGGTATTTTTGACACTCAATAGCGGTACGAACACCACCGTACAACCAAGCAGCAACTGTCTCAAAGCAAAAGGCATTGTCGTGTTCTCTGGCGGAAGTGCTGCAAACAACTTGGTCGATGTATTCAAAGCAGTGCGCGAAGACAAAAAGTGCCCTTTAAGCTATGTCATTCCTATCAGTGACAACGGTGGAAGCTCATCTGAGCTGATCAGAGTCTTTGGTGGCCCAGGTATGCATACAGCGGAATACAGTTTGACGAAAACTAACTCTAAAAAGGTATTGGCGATGTGCGAAGTGCGTGTTGAGCTTCTCGGCCTAATTCAAGTACTCATTAATCTGTCTCAGGTCGTCTTGTTCGTCTTATCCCAGATGACCCAGACAATGATGACAGCGAGAAAACGGCTATCAAGGCCTTCTTTAACCATCGATTGCCAAAAGAGCGAATCTCGGCAAGGCAAGAGTGGCTTGAGATTGTAGAGGCAGAGCATGCCCTTTGGGCTCACATCTCGACAGCGAAGAAAGAACTCATCAGATCAATACTTAATGTGGTTGCGTTTGAGATAGTCAAACGCCGCCGCCCGTCTTCGAGTTTTGATTTTTCTAGTGCCAGTATTGGTAACTTTTTCTTGACTGGGTATGCCCTATTTTCCCTTTTCATCTGATCTCCATACCTACATTCGTCATCCTTTCTCTTGGGTTAATGGCTAACCATAAAAGTGCCCGCCTTTTCACTGGATCGTTCGAGTCCGCCATCTACCTCCTTTCCAGCATATGCTCAGTGCCTAGCCACACTTCGGTTTTGCCTGTTATCAACACAAATTTCACGCACCACATCTCAGTTGGCCTTGCGAATGGTGATGTAATCACTG
Organism: Ophiosphaerella herpotricha; assembly: GCA_028458525.1. Taxonomy (NCBI): domain Eukaryota; kingdom Fungi; phylum Ascomycota; class Dothideomycetes; order Pleosporales; family Phaeosphaeriaceae; genus Ophiosphaerella; species Ophiosphaerella herpotricha. Next base: position 18,318 of record JALNQK010000043.1, read on the forward strand.
GTCAAAATTCAATTTCTCATCCCTCGATTACGACCGCACTTGAATTTGGTGGCTCTCCATCAGTCTCCGACGAAGTTGAAGAACACGATCGAATCGAAGACGCCAACCTCCCAGGCTCTCTACCAACCCTGAGAAAGCAGTACATCACCTTCTCCAAAGCTGACGAGGAAGAGCTCCCTGCTAGGATTGAGCGTTTATGGTATATCAACCCGTATGGTCAAGAAATCCGCCTCGCCGCCAACCCCATGGTACTAAATACTTTGAACGACGCACAAGCCATTATATATAGCATAGGCTCCCTCTATACATCCATCGTCCCCTCGCTCGTACTAAAAGGCATTGGTCAAGCTATTGAGAATCCTTCGATACGTCACAAAATTCTAATTCTCAATTCGACCATTGACCGCGAAACAGGGCCATCATCACAACCCTACTCGGCTCTAGACTTTATCGCCGCCATCGCCAAAGCCTGCGAGGAATCAAAGGGCATCAACAATCCGTTAGATAAGAGTAAGTATACTCGATATGTAACGCATGTTATCCATTTACAAGGACCTGGCACGCCAGTCGTGGATAAGGAGGAATTGAAGAGTTTGGGCATCGAGGCGATCAGAGTATATGGTAGGAGGAACGAGGGAGAGAATTTCGTCAGGTATGATGAGCGTGGGTTGATCCAGGCGCTTGAGGTTACGATGGGGAAGAGGGATCCCAGGGTACCGAGTCGAAGGAATACGTTGGAGTCGCAAGTTAGGTAGAGTTTGGGTGGATAGTGTGAGGCAGTGATGGTCTGGACTACTATATTGTTTGCTATCAGTCAGGCGGATATGTTATTGGTGAGTATAGATATATTAGAACCTGTAATGATGCAGCATTTTTCCAAACACGACAAATTACTTCCAGGAGAGCAATATCAGCCTCAATTGGTGTCAACTTCTCACTCTCATTGCAATACACAAAGATGATTTTGCCATCGTGATGGCAACTCCCACCCGCTGGGAGAGAATCCCAGTCCATCACCGCGTCTTTGATGTTGCACTGATAGTCTCGCTGTTCAGTCAAAGTAAAATTTGTGCTTGTAGAATCATGCTACAGAATCACATTCTAAGCCATGTCATCTCACTAACATGTAATTTTTCGAGAAATCGGGAAAGTAGGAAATGACTCCCCTTGCACTGATACTAGACGTATACAATAAAAAATATGCCTCTAAAAATAGTTTAAACAGGAATCATAGATTACCGTTGCTATACATATCAAGACCTTTGAAAAGGGTTGTTAGTAGCTTGAGTAGCTTCTAGCTGCTACATTTCAAGTGGCCAACGTCCCATTTTTCGGTTGACTGGGAGGCAGTACAAAGTCAAGTCTAGCCACCCGTTAATCCACATGACCCACATGTCGTGGATGTAGCATCCTGTACCTGCCAAGCCGCTCAGGGGCCACCCAATCACACCCCATACAACTGCTCCAATCCCTAGCCGCCCACTAATTCGACAACCAAGCCCAATCCGCCCCTCCGCATCTTTCAGCTCCCCCAGCCCGTCCGCCGAACGACAACCAGTCAAGCATAGCCGCGCCACGTATTCGCTAACAACAGCCGCTCCTGGCAGACACGAGATGCTTGTCCCAAAGGGGATTTGCGGCATTGTATGGTCGCGTCTAAGTTGTCAGTGCGTCGTGATCAGACGCTATTGAATGCTTATTCGAAATGCGAGCTCCAAAGGGGTGGGTGGATGCCGATGAAAAGGCTGCTGAGGGCCGCATGCGTGTCTGTCGCGTTTTCCCCTCGTGCGTCTGAAGCCCTGTCTTTGTTTGGAGTGCATAGTCGATCCTTACCCTGAGTCTATCTTTAACCGTTGCTTTTTAATTGAATCACTTCGGTGCCTACCTAATATCTACCTACCTCTATCCACCCCACGCTCTTTGGACTTGTTTGTGCGACGCTGAGTATCATGGTGCGCGCTATGCTTGTTGTGTTGGCAATGGTGGGCGCTGCTGTTGCGCAGAGTTCTGTATGTAAGTTGTTGCATTCATCTTTGTTTGAATGTTGGCAACATGAAGGCTAACATGTCTCTCTAGACACAGGACCTATGTTCGACCCAGGAAATGCTCCGTTCTTCGGTTCCAGCGCCCTCGTCATTCCTACCATTAGCAATGCTGTACCCACCACGGTTGAAACGCCTACCTTTATCCGAACTCGTGTCTCATCTGCTGCCTCGGTCTCCGCCTCTCCTTCCGGTTCCGCCTCTATCCCCGGTTCAGTGTCTCGAACTGCGCAAAGCTCGGGGTCGCAGTCCGCTTCTGTATCGGCATCATCGTCAGCAGCACAGTCCTCCAGCGCTTCTCAGACATCGTCCCTCACCACCTCGGCTTCTCGAACTGCATCTATTACATCTTCTGCCCCAGCAGCTGCATCGAGCACCGGCGCAGCTGTAGCAAATGTCCCAGGTGTGATTGGCACGATTGCCGGAGGGTTGTTTGCTGGGTTGGCATTATTGTGATCAGAAGATAATATAGCAAATAGCAGACAGGTAGGAGCAGACGAAGAGACGCATGAATTGCTATTAAGCCTCAGATTATTGATATGCAAGAAGAAGCAATGAGAATAGTGAAGAGTGAATCAGATACCAGACTAGCCTGTAATACAACCTATCTTGAGAGGATCCACAATTTTTCTATGATTATAAGTATTGCGCTTTGGCTGCAATTTGGAAGGGTATATTTTCTGAGAGCTTGTGGTAAGTCCCAATATATCAGTAGAAGCTATAAGAACCTTAAGTTTCCTAGACCATACTAAACGCCAGTCGAACGCCGTCATAATGCATATTTCAGTTTTGCAAATTTTCCACATGGCTTACTCTTCCATGGCTCCCACCTCGGTCACCGATTCACTTGAAGTAGAGTAGTACGCCTTCAAGTCAATCTTGAAATCAGCCATGGCCACGCCAAACATTTTCAACAGCGCTGTTTGATGACTGTTCATGACATCGCCCTCTTTGCACACCATGTAGGGCGCATCCAGCACAATCTTGCCCTTGTCGAGTCTTGTAGGCATCCCCCATTTCCTTATCGTCGTTTCTACGCTATGCGGTAGGGGCACATCGTCTTCCTCGGGCACCTCTCCGCCTCTTGAGTGTACTACGCCGGCGGGTATTGTGAAATCCTGTGTTGCAGTGACGCCGGCGCGTGCGAAGTCTGTCTGCGAGTATGCAGCAAAATGGTCGATGATCTCGGCCGGAGCGCGGTTTGTGAAGAAGAGGCCAACATTGCCGGTGAGGTGTTCAGTGAGTTGCGAGAGGTTGGTTAGGTGCTCTTCTGCGGGTGTTTGGCCAAGTGCTTTCGCCATGACCTTGGTCTTGCCAAAGAAGAACCTGTAGATAATTTAGCTCGGCGAATCGCTTCTGTCTCTACAAGCAAACACACCGGCTGTCTGCGAACTCGGCGCGGACTTGTTTCAGGTAGGAATTGCGCATGTTCTCTACAGAAAAGACAAAAATGTGCTCAAAGCTGTCGGCGGCTTCCTGGATGTTGGCGAACAATTTCTGGGACAGCTCCTTGCCCTTCTTGTCCGTCTTGGTGAGATGTACGATCTTGGCGCGCTTTGACTTGGGCATGTTGGCAGTGGAGGTGTTGTTAATTACTTTGTTGCAGAGTCCAGTGGGTCGCAAAGATCCAAAAAAATAACTGAGCGGGGAATTTTTGGCGATCCACCGATGCTTGGCAGCCGCGGCGAGGCAAGGAAGTGCGGGTCCATTGCTTGCAAGCTTCCTGGTTACGAACAGGCTCGACAATGATATGCGACTCATCATAGAGACATGTTGGACTTCATGGAGAATGTGCAACATGCATTCTACGAAGCCTCTCACTGGAATGTCGACAATTCCTACGGTGCCCTGAATGCGGCCGCGCGTGGTAGGCCTCGCTCGCCGTCCCCTCCATGGCCAATTGCTAAGTGTTTATATCTGTAGCATTGCTAGATTTTGAAATACCTCGCGGACTACGGTTGCAAATATCGTCCCTTGCCGCGCCCAACTTTGCCACCTCGTACACACTTGGAAGTGTCGGTGTCGTGGACGGCTCGGTCTCATATCTATACTCATCGCTGCCATTGCGCAACGACTTCAGGAGCTCACAAATCGACCTGCACCATGTAATCCGTGGATACAAACACCTACAGGAGCTGCGAAAACCAGACGAGAGTTGGTGGTGGGAAATGTGGCATGCAGGGCGCCGGGTCGATCGTAGAGGTGAGGGTGCTGTCGCTGGCCCTCCTCTTCCCAGCTAAGACACAGCAGACACCCTCCTGTATGGACGCATCTTTCTGCCCCAGTCACGACTCGAAGCTTTGTACTTGCGACGCCTGGCCCCAACACGACAGCTCAGGATCGCCGCTGTGAGCGACTCGAGCCTCAATAATGGCGGCACCATTCTTACCCTCCTGCAAAATGATTCTGGTAGATACAGCACCGAGTACATGTTCAGCACAGATTCTGCCTTAATGGGCTTTCGAGGTCTCTACAATTTTGGCCCCGACCCCAAGGCTGCGCCTGCGGAACCAGCAATTGCAGAGCAGGTGGAGCTTGTGCATGGTCGCTTTAGTGCCGGTGCAGAACTTTACTACGGCATTTTGAACAAGAGCGGAGGAATCAGCACGGGTGTGCGCTTTACCACCCTGCCCAACCATCCGGGCTTTCCGTATACTATGACCTTGACCTTGAACCCATTGATGGGCAATCTTTCGTCCACGTACGCCGTCAAAGCTGGCCCTAGCTTAGCCTTGTGCTCACGTTTCGACTTCAATTTCTACTCGTACGAAAGCGAGCTGCAGCTCGGTTGCGAGTTGTGGCGACTTCGAAGGAACACCGACATTGAGTGGGCTATCAAGAAGTTGCGCTCGGACTGGAAACGACCCAATGCCTCCCCTGACGACGATGTTTCTGGCGTGCTCAAGGCAAGAGTCGACCAAGATTGGCGGATTGGGCTGCTCTGGGAAGGACGCATTAAGGAGCTGTTGTTCACATTGGGCGCAAGTCTAGACCTCAAGAAGCGAGAGCAAATCTTCAGATCAGTCGGTGTCGAGCTGCAATACTCTTCCTGAAAGACAAGGGCATAACATACACCGGTCGGGCGTTGATATGCGCTAAACAAGCGGCGGCTTTTCTTCTTCCACGGGCATTCTAGAAGCGCATTAGAAACTGACTTATACTCATGGGCGGCCATTTAATGTCGCAAACTATTGTCAGGAGATGCCTACCTAGTCGAGTCAAGAAGGCAGATACGCAGCGAGTCAGCCAAGAACAAAGCGTTTACACAAGGCACCCATGCGTTTTTGCATCATAGCAAATCATCGTTGAACCCGGAAATGTTGCGTTGTGCCCCCAATGGTGTGACGCTTGTACTTGCGTAGGGATTATGGCTGTACAGTACATGTTGCAATGACTGCATTGAAACTGTGTCAATGCGACAGCGCACAGGCACAGGTCAAAATATGCACTTGTTTGTGGCATGATAGGCGGGCTCATAAGGCAGACCCGAGGCAACAATGTGAGTTGGTATAGCCTAAAGGGACTTGGGGCTAAAGATCGGGTGGAGAGTTATGATTCCCAAGTTCCTGGTCATGGTTACTCGATTCGCGTACCACATGGATTAATTACACAAGATGGATGGGTATCAAATACCGTTGTACGAAATCATAACAGCTAGGCCGCATAGAGTTGGTTTTGAAACCATGCATTGTGCTAAACTGGTAGTTACCAAAAGACGCAATACATCAATCAACAACTCTAAACACCACAGGCTCGTCTGTTTGCACCTCCATCTCCAACAACCCCGTCCTCTTATCACGCAGCTCCCACCGCCGCTTCTTTTCATCTAAATTGCCCTTTAGCAACTCCTCCTTCCGCCCAAACATCCACCTCGAAAACCTAAAATAGTACGTGTTCACCCACGCCCTGTACGTCTTTCCCGTTTCAAGATCCGCCACGGCCCCCATGCTGCTCCCCCTCGGCGCATCTTTATTAACATACTCATACCGCCACACACAGCCGGGCCCTACTCCAACGAAATCGTAGTCGTCGGGAAAAACCTGGGTGCGGGTCTGAATCGAAGCACCCGATGCCATAGTCCCACCCGACCTCTACTCCCGTGTCAACATCCTCACACTTAATCAATTCTTCGATGCCGTGAAAGTCCACGAAGAAAGGGAATAGCGGCGTGCGTGACCGGTCGAATGTAAGGATTTGATCGCTGTCAGTGGAGAACTCGATTGTGATGGTGAAAGGCGGTTTGTTCGAGGCGTGGAATTCCTCTAGCATGATGAGTTTGGCGAACAGCTTTGGGGGCGGCGGGTGATTGAAGACTGTGAACAGGGGCGTGCGAGTAGTGTCGCGGGCCATGGGGAGTCGTTGTGCAGTGGCCTCGTCGTCGCCATCGTTGTCGTCGGTGCAATACGCCCAAGTGTCGCCTCCGCACTCGGAAATCTGCAGCGCGTACGTCGTTCCTGAGCGCAGGACGGTTTTCCATATCGCGTCTGTGGAGTTCATTTTCAGCTAGGCGCCCACCTGCCAGTGCTTGGGCGAGGGGGTTGGTTGGATGGTCATGTGTCCTGGTGTGTGTGGTTCGTCAGAGGGAAAAGCAATCACTTGATCTGTGCCGGCTTCGACGAGCTCGAGGAGGCTGATTGTAGGGCTTCTAGGACGTCCATGTAGATTCCCTTTTCTCCCCTTTTGAGGGCATTGCTGATGAGTGTTACTGCGCGCTCGGTCTCAAATGTTGTAATTTCGATCCTGTCTGGTTGGTAGCCTGGCCGGTTCAGTTGGAAATCGCGAGGTTTGTCATAGCTCCCGCGGAAGGATAGTGAAAATGCGGGGGTATCCTCTGTGCATTTTGGGGCCGTGGTGTGTTCTTATGGATGTTGGAGTGTATTGTGAGGACGGACGAGGATAGATTTGTAGCACAGTCTATTTGGAGACTAGAAATTTAGGTTCAGGATTCTCTTGAACCCAGCCTCTATTTCTGAAGACAAAATCGTTGATCAATTGTACTCTTCTTGTGTTTACAGCCTATGATATTATTTTATTGCCTAGATATCGGACCCTATGCGTTTTGAATGTCAGGCTGCGCCAAGATACCGCGAGGTAGTTTCTCGCGTAAGATTGAACACTGTTGGGTGTGGCTCATCGAATCACGTCAACCTATCCAAATGTCAGCAGATTCGGGTCGCGTTCTGGGTGAGCCGGTGTCTAGTGCTACAGCAAGTATTATTGACTGGAATGGGTATACAAAGGAGATACATTCCCAACCTGGTGTCTGCCCACTTTACTTGACCTGCATTGTCATGAGAGTGCTTGCCATACCTATGGCTTAAGGCGAGTCACTAAATATAGATCCCGACTCATAAGACATTTAATGATATTTGTGGCGTAGCATGATTTCTGGTGTCTGAATTTTCCATCAATTCGCACTTCAGACAAGAAATGTACGTGGCTCTATAAGGTATCGATATTGATGCCCGTGCTAAGAGGGATCAAGTATAGCTAGACTTCACTGAAAATAAGGCTTGCTTTCGATGTAGAAACACTGGACATTTAGATACCCCCTGCCTGGCGTGGCTCCATTAGTGTTGGAGACCGATATACTAGACTCAATTGCTGCTATTAAGTTCTAGACAGTGTTTGAACGTTCTATAATTAGAGTAGGTGATGCTATATCTTGGTCTTCTATTAGTGCACGACCGTGTGCTTGTCTAGGTATGTTCACAGCATTTTCTGATTCCCTACCATGAATGAAGCAAGGCACAGTGAGTTGTTCTAGTCCAAGGTTTGTGAACACCGCTAACGTCATGTAGGACTGGGGCGCAGATTGAAGATTCGCGTATGGTACCTGGGACTGTTTCAACCTGAAGAATGGCAAGAATGGCGTGCCGATCAATACCGCATTGAATACTGATAGCTATGTCTTCCTTGCCATGCATATTTGGCTGGAGGAGAGCTGCAAGAGGTCGTTTGGGTACCCTACTGGCATTGGAGACAACTAGAGGGGAAGCAGCATGGGTGTTGGTTATGAAGCATGTCTGTGTATCAAGGAGCAATGTTTGCTGATGTCGAGTCTTGACAATTGGCGCTTGTACTGCGGGGTTTTCCGGGGGTCAGGGCTGGCGTCGGTTAGACTGAATCGGATGGGTTGAGTTTCGAAGAACATTAGACATTTGCATTCGCGAGAGAGTTCATGTTTGCAGTGAGGAGTCGGACGGTCTAAGCAAATGGTTGGGTGAGGTGGTGCGCTTGCCACCGGGCCTAGGACGCGGAACCGATTGGCAGGTGCCGGGTTGACGGCTGACCGTTCAGGTACGGGCAGCCAGTTGCCAATGGGACGGTGCAGGATAGCTTGGTTTATGGTTGGGAGGGCCGCATATGGCAATTTACCAAGAGCGCAACGGCTGCTGGGGCAGGCCAGGGGTTTTCGGTAGCACCTGGTAAGGTTGGTAGAGCAATCCTGGTAGAGGTATATTGGTGTGCGTAGGGCGAATAGGGGCGCGGACCATGCGCGACTAAGAAGACGCGTAGAAGAACCTGGAGGACATGCACTGTGCAGACACGGCAGAGTGTGTGGCGTGGGAGCGGGCGTGTCAGGTGGGCGTGATCAGACGGCACGGGCGCCGATGGTGGTCAGGATGGCCGCTCGTTTTCGGAATACCCGAGGGATCCGCGACGAGGGCTCCCTCACGATAGCGATCCGGGACGGGCGCACAGCCAGTGACGGAATTTTGGCGCAGGGACGGCCATGGCGGAGAAGCAGGTCAAACAGCCAAGGGCGGTGCTCAGGCTGTGTTTGCGAGGAACGGGCTTTTCAAACGACTGCACCGGTTTGCAGCGTGCAACTGGCAGGCATGCGCCAGCGGCGACTGCATGCGGCCTCTCCTGAGGCTTGGGAGAGGGCGCCCTGGCTACCTGGCACCCTCGTCCATGGGGGCGCGGTGAGTGGTCAGCGGCCCCTGGCCTAGCTGGGGGGATGGATGAAGAGTGAGCGTTGCCCAGATGCCGGGCAAGGCGCAGAGCCTGCTCGATGGCTGCAGTAGAGAGCGGCGACGCAAGGACGGCGATGCCAGAACGGCGATGCAAGAACGGCGATGCAAGAACGGCGCTGGTTCAAAAGAAAGGCGTTCAAAGTTCAAACGGGGAGCTAAAACTGGTGTCTTCACGCTGGCGCGAGGCACGGGTGGGCGCTTGCTGGCCCATGTCCACGCCCCTTTGGGCCTAGCGCGCTCCTCCCCTAGCCCGCTGGGCTTGAACACTGCTTCCCTTAATCTCCCCTTTCGCTCCCCAAGTCGCTCATTTACCTCGCCGCCATCTCCTCTATCCGGGTTCCGCATCGTCACCTCATTCTTGCCGGTGCGATCTCTTGTTGCCGTCGTCTCTTCTCTTTCTCGACTTCTGCGAAGCGCCGCCACTCCTTTCGGCCTTTGCCCACGTTCATTTTCCCTGCACTGTCCTTCCCATTGGCCCTGCCCGTCCACTCCTTCACTTCCCAAGTCCCTCCCGCCTTCCCCTCCTTGATTTTCACCTGAGTCGCTTTCGGACGATCCAACTTCCCAACTTCTCCAACTGCTCCTCGGCAAGCAGACTCCTTCATACGCGCCAGGGCCGTGTCAGAGCATCAACAGCTCCTATCTTCGCATACCACAGCCCATTTGCTCACGATTCTTTACGACCCCTGATAGACCGAGCATCCATTCTTCCAAAATACCATTATGCAATCTCCCGACGACACCATGGTGTCACCTTCGCCCTCGCCCGTCGCACAGTCGACCCCCACACCCACCCAAGGCTCTGCACCGCGCCGCCCCCCGCGGAAGAGCACCCTCACCCAGCAGCAGAGGAACCAGAAGCGACAACGCGCCACACAGGACCAGCTCGTGACTCTCGAGGTCGAATTCAACAAGAACCCCACGCCTACTGCTGCCACCCGCGAACGCATAGCCTCAGAAATCAACATGACAGAGCGATCGGTTCAGATTTGGTTCCAGAACAGGTGCGAAACTCGCAGTTTCCGTTTGCCCATCCTGCACTAACCCAAATGTAGACGCGCCAAAATCAAGAATATCGCCAAGAAGAGCATTGAGAATGGCGATGATTGCAACGACATCCCAGAGTCAATGCGCAGATATCTTGCTCTACAGGCAATGGAGTCGGGGAAGCCAATTGGAACAAACTTCCTCGGCAGAGCAGGTGGTGGCATGCCCTATGGCAGCGGCATGCTTCTCAACACCGACACTAGCACTTCCAAAGTCGGTAAGTCGCAATCACGGCCAGAAGCAAATCGCGATATTAACTTACAGACGTCAGTCATTCACCATTTTGCCTGCCGCTCTTTGAGCGTTGGAAACTGGAGACGAGTTGGCCAGAGCGCCATGGATCTAGTCATTTTCTACTCACCTGAAAAGTGCTGCATTACTTACTACATCAACAATGACTCGGCGGGCTACAAAATCGAGTACCCATTCTCGTACATCAAGAACATCAGCCTAGAGAACGGTGACATGACTGCAAATGCCGAAGGTGCATCACAACGACCAGGTGGCCTCATCGTGGAACTCAATCGCCCGCCAAACTTTTTCATGGACTCATCGGGATCTGGCGGGTTCTTCCAATGCGGTGACTTTACCGAAGACCAACAGGCGTCCAACATTCTCGTTCACCACCTGGGCGGGCACCCGAAGGTTCTTAGTGGCCAATTGGCGAAACTCGTCTCGTTAGAGTCGTTTCAGAACCGACACAACATGTACGACCCCAACACCCTCGCAGTTTCGGCGCCGGTCTCGCCAATCAACCACCGACCCGCTTCGCAACCCAACCACCTCGTACATCCCCACATGGGTGGCATGTTCCACGAGTCGCATCTCGCACCTGGTCCTTTCCCGCCGCGTGGGCACAAACGTCAGCGTAGTCGGTCCGTGCCTGTCGCCATCGACTTTTCGATGCTCCGAAACCCAATGCCCTCTTTTCTCATTCAGCCGGAGCCTTCACCGTACATGCCCAACCCAGAGATTTTTGCGCCTGTACCACAGAGTGCTCCGGGTCCTCTTGGACCTCACCTCAGCATTGATACTTCCGCGGGTTACGGCATGGACTATCGACAATACCCCATGTCGGCCACGACAGCCAACTCACCTTCCGAGTACGGCACACCGGCCTTCTTCACCTCAGGTCCACCCACTGACAATGTACCTGCGTCCAACTTTGGTCAACAGTACAATATCCCTCCTTATGTGCATACACCAATGGGCCCACCCCCCCATTCTGCTGCAGCTACTTCACCGATGCCAACGATGGGCCATCCAGACCCCATTATTGCTAACCAGTCCCCACCATTGAGCTCGTTCGGCCGTGATAACCATGGTGACGTGTACACCATGACACACGAGCACGGCATGTCAGATGAAGCACTTCAAATGACGGACATGTACGCGAAGCAAAGCCTCAACCTTCCCTTTCCATCACCATTGATGGAGGAGAATGTTGATGAACTGGACATGCAGAACATGGTATCTTTCGGCACGATAGATCCGTCCAGTCTGTCGCCTGAACATCATCAGATGTAGGGCGGCTGCTGCAGCCATTGTCATGTCTTTATTTCATTGATTCATCTTTTTGCGCGCGTGTATACCCAGTCATTGTTGCATCGGCCCAGGGAAGCCAGGGCGCAGAGGCTCTGCCTTGGAACAGGCACGAACATCTGCAGCCCGTGCTCACTGACGCCGCACCTATACTTAATGTGTGCTCGCTGTTCGGTTTACATATCGGCCTGGAACCACTTGCTATATTGCAGATCATCTGGTCTTGCCTGGTGAGACCAGGAAGACAGCTGTTTACCCCTCGACTCCACCTTGGACACCTCTTCGTAACGCAAATTGAACGACCACCATATGGGGCTTGTTTTGATCATGGCGTTGCAAGGTTGGTAAGGACGGGGACTTGTACAGACTGAAGGGTAGACCCGGGTGAGGTTTACCAGTTTACCTGGTGTGGGTTGCGCCGCAGTTGTATTGTTTTCACATATTGCTTGGGGTTGTCTCCTATGTTATATTTTGCGAGTTCGGTTTGCTTACTTTGTGGTGGAGATGGAGTGCCATATCCTGCCAGGTGGGGGAATGGATTTTGAGGAAGGTCTTTGCTGCTGGGTGTTGGAGTAGTTGGCCGCTGTGCGTGCTTGATAGCAGCTTTCATAAGATCTCCAGACATGATACTCTTTGGTGCTGCCAAGACAGTAAACAAATATACCATTACCAGTGCACAATGTGTGTTTTTGGCGTAGTAGTGTACACGGTGCAGGTGCGATGAAGGATTGAGGGATGAAAGTTGTGCATGATAGAGGGTGGGTTAATTATATGTGGAGGAGAGAAATTACATGTGCCAATGGCCGGGTACGACGGAAATGTCAATCGCAATCTCTTCCGTAGTATTGCCTCCTCACGAGCGATGGAATTCGTTGATTGAGCCAAATGAGCAGTCGTGAAACAATTTCAATAGAATCGAATGGGTCGTGAAGCATCACCAATAAGGATGCTGGGCGTGACGGCGCAGGGGCAGCGAGTCGTGACATGATTGATTGGGGATAGTAGCAGGCAGGCAAGGGAATTGATGAGGCCGGTATGCCGACATGACCAAACGAGGGAAACATGACGTGCAGGAAAGGTGCGGGCATCGCAACGGGGCGGCAAATCGGCGAGGCGGCGGTAGTCTGCGCATAGGCAGGCTGGTGTGCTTCAGGCTCGGGCGAGGCTCTGCAAGTCTGCGAGGCCGGTGCCTGCCCCTGATTGTAAGGCTCGCCTCGCTTGGGCGTGGCCGCGGGCGGCGGATGGGGCTCTCTCATTTCGTCCCAACCAAACCAACCCATGCCAATTTGCTCCCGAGCCGGGCAGAGTAAGATTTCTACCACGCTCGTCCCTGGCCGCAGAGCCTTTGTTCTTGCTCTGCTCTGCTTTGCTGCGCCGTCTGTAGCAATTTGCACATCGGCTGCGTACCGTACATTGCCTATCTAGTGCAACAGCAATTGGCCTTGGCGAGGCGGCACTGCGCCACCAGGACACACGCACGAGGGAGATACAACACGACAGCACGGCGGGACAAAGCTCTGACTTTTCAGCTTCCAGCTTCCAGCAGACAATCAGATCAGAATCATGTAGGTGGACTCTCTTAGCTGCCCTCACTTCCCCGGCTTCAGCAAAGCGCCCGCGGCTCCCGCTCCTGCAAGCTTCCAAAGCTATCCGGCCGCCCCCGGCTCTGATAAAGAAGACCACCACTTCCCTACTGCTGCCATTTCTACCACCACCGCCGCCGCCACTACCACTACCGCCCACTGCACCAATTCCTCTCCAGCCGCCGTATGCTGACCATGCCCCTCTAGCCCGCCCTCCTTCTCGCTCCTAGTCCTTAACCCAGCCCCTAGCCCCCGGTCCGTCTTTGCGACCCAAACTGGAACTCGACCACACTTGGGAGACCCCAAATTTGTCCCGTCGCCAGAGCAATTTTTGCTGCCATGCCTGTCCGGTCCATCAATCCGTTCGCAACCGCTGCTCCCACCCCCACCTCTCCCTCCGAGTCGCTCAACGAGAAGCGCGAGCCCCAGCGCCGCTCCTCCTTCGCCAAGGGCAATAAGCTCGCCTCGCTTTTTGGAGGCTCACCTAAGTCACGGACAGACGCTGCCGTTCTGCGCGAGGCCCTCATCGCTCAGCAACAGGCTCTTCTCAACTCGCCCTCGCCCCAGCACATCAATTCCTCGTCGCTGTCGCTGCCCACCATCAATCTCACCACCGCCACCGGCGAGAAGATGCCGACCGAGCCCAAGACACTCTTCCAGCCTCCGTCGCCCGAAGAGCAGCGACGCATTGCGAGAGCACACGCACAATTCGGTCCCCTCGGTTCGCAGAAGCATAGATACCTGAGCAAGTTCGACGGCGAATTCGGCGATCCTATTGAGGACGAGCCGCCATATTACTTCCTATTGACAACATACATCAGCTACCTAATCTTAATCGTATTCGGCCATGTCCGCGACTTCTTTGGCAAGCGCTTCAGGAAGCAACACTACAGCCATCTTCAGGAGAAGGACGGCTATGCCCCGCTTAACAGCGACTTCGATAATTTCTATACCCGCCGATTAAAGATGAGGATTAACGATTGCTTCTCACGGCCCACCACTGGCGTCCCCGGACGGTACATCACAGTCCTCGACCGCAAGTCGGACGATGGCAACAACACATTCAAACTACTTGGAACCGCAACTGAGACCCTCAACATGAGCTCATACAACTACCTTGGCTTTGCCCAGTCAGATGGACCATGCGCCGACGCGGCAGAAGCCTCTATCCGGAAGTACGGTGTCACAATGGCCAGCCCTCGATCCGACAGCGGTACTTCGGAATTGACCGTCGAGGTAGAGGACTTGATTGCCAAGTTTGTTGGCAAGCCAGCCTCTATGGTCTTCTCCATGGGCTTCGTTACTAATGCCACCACCTTTCCCACAATCGTTGGCAAAGGATGCCTCATGATCTCTGATGAACTTAACCACTCCTCTATCCGTTTTGGTGCCCGTCTATCTGGTGCAATGGTTACAATGTTCAAGCACAACGACATGCGACACCTCGAGCGTAAGCTGCGTGAAGCTATCTCCCAAGGCCAGCCCCGCACGCATCGTCCATGGAAGAAGATCCTGGTTGCTGTAGAAGGTCTCTACTCGATGGAGGGCACTATGTGCAACCTGCCAGGCATCATTGAACTCAAGAAAAAGTACAAGTTCCATCTCTTCGTTGATGAGGCCCACTCAGTAGGTGGCATTGGTCCTCGTGGACGTGGTGTCTGTGACTACTTCAACATTGATCCATCAGAAGTCGACATCCTCATGGGCACACTCACCAAATCTTTCGGTGCCAATGGCGGTTACATTGCAGCAGAACGGTCCATCATCGACAAGCTCCGAACACAAAACGCAGCTATGCTGTACGCCGAGTCACCTGGTCCGCCAGTTCTTGTTCAAATCGCCTCTGCACTCCGTATCATCAATGGCGAGATCATTCCTGGCCAAGGTGAAGAACGTCTTCTTCGTCTAGGATTCAACTCACGTTATCTTCGCTTGGGCCTAAAGCGATTGGGTTTCATTGTCTATGGTCATGACGATTCGCCTATTATTCCCGTCATGCTCTACCACCCAGCTAAAATGCCTGCCTTCTCGCATGAAATGCTCAGACGTAAAATCTCCGTCGTCGTCGTAGGATACCCCGCCACACCTCTTGTCTCTAGTCGAGCACGCTTCTGTGTAAGCGCCGCCCATACCAAAGAGGATCTTGACCGTATGCTCGCAGCCTGCGACGAGGTCGGCGATATCCTCCAGCTCAAGTTCAGCTCTGGTGTAGCTGGTGGCGCTGAACCCGAGGACCTTGTCAAGAAAAGCGAGACGCTAGAAAAGACGCTCACACCACCAAGATGGAAGCTCGAGGAGGTTCTCAAGAGGGGTGTCGAGGACGTACAATTGCCACTCAAATGAGCCACCACATGCGCCATGCTGGCGGTGAAGTGAAAATAAGGCGGCTGACGCTTGTAGAGTGTGAGGGGTCTTTCCCGCCTCACTTTGATGATTCAAGTGTAAGACGTGGAACCTTATCTGCATCGTCGCCCTATTGCCCTATCCTTTCTTCAGCCGTACAACCCTTCCACGAAATCTATTCCACGCACCAACACATACTTCCCTTCTACCCTCCCATCCATGTCATATACGGCCGCCACCAACCCGCACATTGATTCATCATCGCATTTCACGGAGCAAAAATTAGCCCATGGCCACTTCGGCACATCCTTTCTTCTCTTCTTCCCCCTCTACCTTTGTAGAATTAAAACATACTTTTTTTCTTCCTTCCGTGTTCAATACCCTCGCTGTAACTATCTCTTTTTTATCATTTTACACCACCTCTTTCTTGTGTGAGACACCCTTTTACGTCTTGATGTAGTACATCTTCCTCTTTTGAAAGACCAAGGTGGTAGCTTGAAGCTGTTAGATGGAGGTCTTGCGTTTACTTTCTAGCTTCATGAGATAAAGGACTTGGGGTGTACAGCGAGTTATAATATTTAATGCTGGGTGAGATGAATTGGGTGCTTGGAGTTGTATATAGGCTATATGGGTATTGTTGGCGAAGGCTGAGCGCAGTGCGTTGTTGTGAGGTGTGATGTAGTGAGGGTGTTGATTGGAATGGAATTAATGACGCGAAAAAAAATTGTTCTCTTGAATTTTTGATATGATGGTGACAATATTAGCTTCCTGATTTGTTGGCTTCGTATGTCTGATGTGTGTGATGTTTGATTGCACGTTTTGTTCAGTGTACTGTGATCTTTCATATCTAGTGCAACATCCAGTAATACTTGGCACTTCCTGTATCCTACCATTGCAGCCACAGTGGACTAATCCATTCGTTCCGGTTGCGTCTGCAGTAGAACAATATGTTTCGCACCTACAGCAGCTTTTTCACGTCTGGCGGAACATACAGAAGCCTCTATGAACTGTTCGAGAATAAGCTAGTAAGGCTTGGTATCGTGCACGTGATTCTCTCCAGTGAATCATCTTCAACCGTTCTAAAATCCCAATAAATTTTTATGATAAAATAAAATGCTCCCCTTCCAACCACGTGTTTCCCGTGGGAATATCGTATGTGCGCGCGCGACTATCATAGGCAAAATTTATTCAATATCTCAGTTGTCTAAATTCTATCACCAGAACTGCTCAGCCTACCTATATCAAGCTACCTTCCCATCAAGCTATTACCCCAAGGCCGTGCAAATACGCCCGAATTACTACATGGTGCCTGGGGTATGTGGGATAGAAGGTACAACTAGTAGCATCAGATCGCGCGGCCAAAATAGAGTATACTCCATAACATATGTCCAAGCATTGAAAAAATACCCTGCTAACCCCTCTCCAACACAAAAAGTGATGACAGATCACCTTTTTTTGAGCCTCACACAGCAGCAGCGGCGGGTTTCGCCCTTGGTTGCAAGCTAAGTATTGTCTACTGTAGGGTGCATCGTTGTCTGACGTTACGATATGGGCATTATTGGACGTCAGTATAATTGTTCGGTTGGTCACCATTCGGCTTTCGGACCACATTAGGCTCATCTGTTCTTGGCTGCTTGGTAAGTAGTTGCGGTGTGGCAGAGGAGAGTTGGATCGAATGGCGTGTGGTGACTGGATAGATTAAGGTATACGTGGGCTTGTATGATTGATGACGAAAAGGCCAAGTACCAGGGGTGGGAAGAGGGAGAGGGGGGTATGTTTCGATTGTCATCTTCAACGGATGCGGGATGCTTACGAGTCGCGGAAGCAACGAGGTTCTGGCCAAGTTAATTTTCATCAGCGATTACGGCGGGCGAATGAGTGAGGCAGATACCAGCGAAGAGTATGTGCGGTCGCTCACGTTTGTTTCGTCAGGTATCGGGTGTGCATGGTCAAGGGGCCCGCGAGATTTTGAAGTTATGGTACCCATGTTTTGCTGAGATTTGAGTTATTCGCTCAAAACTTGGCTGTTGGTGTTGTGCAGTCGATCGGGTGTAATGCAACACAACGCTATGTTGTGTACCTACAATACGTACGTACACAACGTCATACGGGGAGGGCAATATGGCGCTGTCAAGGCTGAATCCACGGGCGGAGCCATTATTATGATATCGCTTTTCCCATGATGAATTGATGGCGTGAGAAGTTGCTCTGACAATGCTACATGTTACTAGGTTACTCGGTCGCCTCCACGGGACCAGTAAGTTTCAAAGAGGAAGCTAAGGAAGTGCTGTTGGCCGAGGAAGTTAGAGGTAGTGTTTACCACAGTTTAACGTTGAAGCGATTAGGTAAAATCACACCATCGTAAAGACTGAGAATATAGTGTTTGACCCAAGCGCCGACGGAGGAACCGTCCAGACCGGCGCGGAAGCTGCATGTCAATGCCTGGTGTGCGGCTCTGCTTGGTAGAAAACCTCAAGCATCCGCGTTAACCGTCCATATTTCAGCTCGCGAGCATCCTTCCGGTAGGAGAGTTAAGTTCAAAAGGATTTATTTTTGCCTGAGGTTGATATGATTGCGCAAGCTGAGTCGCTATACGATCGGCTGAAAACCGGTCAAGGTAGCGGCAAGCTGCGGAGATATCAAGGGTGTATCCGGCACTGAGTTAGCGTATCCAGGTCTCATATTATGGGTTGTGTAAAGTGATGTTAAGCGATGCTGGGTAATGCTTGTAGTCAGATTCCAATCGGACGGTAATGTGCGACAATTACATCTCTTGTACAAGGACAGCGCAGCGTTCACACGAAAAGCTCTGAGGCGAATAGGTTATTGTATGTACCACGGCATCGTCGTCTGAAGTAGAAGGGCCCAGTTTTACATCTACTTCATTGGGACATTCGCCGACAGCTGAATGATCGCCATTAGACTCGGCTAAAACTCAATTATCATGCAAGGTGGAGGACTCTCATGAACTATGGTGGAGTCACAGGGCGGTTCGCCCCGTCCGGCCAACAACGTCCTCAAAGTCAACTTAAACTGAGACATAATATCAGGATCTTCTTACCAATCCGAGTATCTTTATATTTGCCCGCCTATAGCAAAGAGACACTGGTAATCGGAGGAGCAATTCAACAAATCAAACCATAAGGCTGAACAGCCACGATGTCATCAGGCAGCCTTGATGCGCCTTCGTCCGGTGTAGACGATATAATATCCTCGTATTTGAGGTGGATGCAGTCACCCGATATGGTGGCCATTGGTCGCCTCCTACACGAAGGATTGGAGGGGATGACGACGTGCAGATGGGGGGTTGACACGTCGAAGCATGCCACGTTCCGCAATTTGACATGCAGCGGTGGATCTACACTGCAAACTGCGAACTGCTGTAGGACGGCTGCTATTTGGGATGAAAGTATCATTACTGAAAACTGTACTGGTATCATAGGGCACTGTTGAAAATGCGTGTCAAGTGCCCCTGAGCTTCGCTGGCAACTTTCAAAGGACGGAGTGGCGTAAGCCGCGAGACGTGTTGGCTTTTCGTTGCCCAAGCAAGGAGGAGGACTACCTCTGGTGTAATCCTTGGGGTGTCGACCGAGAAATCCGGTATGTCCAGTGCCCTTCCTAGTGCCCTCTCCAACCAACGCCGGGGTGGAGCTGATGGATCAGTGGTTGGCTGGGCGTGCCACGGGGCTGAAGAATAAGGGCAACCAAGACGGGCCAGTGGGTCAGGCGCGCGATGAAACGCCACGATTAACTCGCTTCTCGATTCATCGATCAGTCTTCTCCCCCGCATCCTATTGCGCCAGCCCGTTGCCTTGTATGGTTGTTGAGGTGGAAAGTGGTGTGTGCACGGGCCGGTGAGGGTCAATGCGCAACACTAGCGGCGTTATGTTATCTGCCGACTGTCCAAGCACGCTCTGGCCAACATCAACATGACTACGCTTTAGATGTCGAATATACAGATCACAACCTTACACACGGTATGGGCTGGGATAACATGATCTGCAGTCATGCATGGAAGCACTGGACCCAACACAATGCATGCATACATTGCTCGCTAAACGTCACGAGTCCTTCATCTGCACGCCATTGCTTGTCAGTATTTATCGACAGACCCTGAGTCCTCCGGTCAAATAGCAATGAGGCTCTATCGCGTATTAAGCAAGTTGCCGTCCGATTTTATACTAGTATGCAGCCGATTTGCCTGATTCCATGCTCGTCCCTCACAGCCTAGGTGGCTGCTTCCGGTCAAGCCGACTACCAATCCCAAGGTGAGGCTTACGGACGCCCTATTGTACGCCCAATAGAGCATCGTCTCACTTTAGTTTTGGTGTGCCGACGGGACGCAGTTGTAGCATGTCGAGAGGGGCTTCGGCTCCGACTTGCAGATAGCCGTATTACCACTATCTTGGGCGTTGGGTGTGACCGTCAACCTCAAAGTAGGACGAGGACACCATCTTGAAGTATTAATTTCCTCGAACGTCCTCTTCTTTGCCTCAGATTCTCAAACTCGCCCTGTCAGTCACTTTCTCCCACGCTTCTACCATTCCGCCTCACTGTTTGCCTTGTCTCATTCTTTGCCTTACTATCAACCCAATATCACTAGGCAATCTACTATACCTAGGATTCTCATAGTCGACCACGATGATGAACCCTCAAATGGCATCCCCGCACCAGGCTCCGTACCAGGGCCAACTGCCTCCTCAGCCTCAAAATGCTGGCCAACGACAGGTCCCCAATGGCCAGCAGAAAGCCGGCCAAGGCCAGCCACAACAGCAGCAGCAACCGCATCAGTCTCAAGCACCCAATCCTTATGCCAATTACAACCCCCAGTTAGCTCTCTGGTCACTCGAGAAGCCTAGGCATGTTGAAGGATGGGAAGATATTGAGCCAGAAAAGCAACGTGTTGTTTTTCAAGATATACAGCATGAACTCAATAAGTTTCGGCGAAACAGGAACTCGGTCAAGCGTACTCTTGATGAGATACCCTCAAACTGCCGGAGACTCATCAATGATCTTGTCGTGCAACAGACAGAGGAATTATGGAAGTACAACAGGACCCTACAGTTTACCATTGCCGGTGTATTGTTAGATTGGCGCTACGTTGATCGTCGCAAGCAACAACGGGCACTGAAACGAGTACAAGTTATACTAGAGACTGAGCCCTCCGGCTACCAAGAGCCCCAGAATATCAAACCTGAATCTAGTAATCTTGGAAGCGCTAACGGCACGCAAGATACCAATAAGCCAGTGAATGGGAAACAGGGTGGCATGGGGCTAACCCAGCAAATGGGCGTAGCGCAGCAACCGAAAGTTCCTCCACAGCCAGGACAACAGATGGGACAGAGCCAACACCAACACATTGAGCAGCGTCCGCCTCCACCACCACCAAACGGCCAAGGATCAACGCACGGGGGTAATAACGCACCACCACCGCCTCCCCCACCCTCAGGAGGCGGTGGTCACCAAGGACATGGCGCTGCGCCACCTCCACCCCCACCTCCGCCTCCGCCCCCACCTCCACCTACAGGAGGCGCTCAAGTACCACCGCCACCGCCACCGCCACCGCCACCACCACCTGGAGCGCATCATTCACATTCTAAAGCCATGCCAGGGACGTATCCAGGATCAATACCAATGCCAGGAATGAGGCCAGGACAGCAGCCAATCCAAATCAACCCCCAGGTAATGCAGAACAAAAAGTCGAAGTCCAAAGGCCATCGTGATGAGGCCTCATCTGACTCGGGCAGCGGCGATTGGGAGTCTGAGACAGGAAGCTCAAGTTCAGAGCCTATCCGGGCCCGCAATGTGGAGAAAGGAGACTACATCGATATTGGTCGGCGAGGAAGAGGGCGTTCAAAGCACCCTGACAGCTCTAAAAAATCGAGGCACCATAGCTCGCATAGTCACACCAAGGTCCGTAGTAAGAGTAGAAGTCGGCCCCATCATTCTAGACGACGAAGAGGTTCTGACATCGAACCACCACCGATGGGAAGATACAGCGCAAGCTCATCTAAAGCCAGCTCGCCAAGGCGTCGACCGACAAGCATTCGCATCCCAAGCAGCAGTAATAATAGCAGCGATGAGGACCGTGATAATCGTCATAGAAAGACGCGCCATCGACGAAGCAGCGTTGGACATTCCCCAACTACTTCGCCAACAAGAAGCTACAACCAAAAGAAGTTTGAGGACTTTGGCATTTCTCAGCCCATGTCTCGCGGTTCATCATGGGAATCATGTAGTCGTGGTAGTGACAGTGCCTCTTTCGGCTCTGCAGACCCTACCTTTGATGCTTATGGACGTCTTCGTGGCCACCAGCGCACCTACTCCCATCAGCGCCAACATCACCATGGGTCCTTCCCGACATCTCGATATCACGATGGCTTAGATCGCCGCCAAGAGGCAAGGTACGCGCTTGCTGATGACTACCCACACAACCCTCTGCCTCCACACAGACGCGACCCATATCTCAACGAGCAAGCTTTCCCCAGCCGTATGCTCCTTGCGCAAAACCATCACCGTCGCAACATCCCTGTCGACGACTCCTTCGAAACAGCACATTATCGCCCTGCGCATCTGCGCTCATTATCGTATGCTGTAGACAATTCGGAGCGTGATTATCCTTATCCTTCTTCACAGCGCTATGTACCAGACAACAGCAGCCCCCCCAAGCAACTGACCAACATCGACTTGGAAAGCCTGGTTGGGGTCTTGGCTGATCGTCTCAATATACAAAAGGATATCTTGCGCGCTCCATTGAGACGATACAACACCGAGAGGATGGAAGCTGGCCTGTCCAATAGTGAGGAATGGGATTCTCGACCTGTCCACCCAAGAGGTGAGGCATTTGCACATCAATATTCGCGCTACTAGGTCTACAAAAAGTGTCAGATAGTTTTCCTATGCAGGTATTTTTTTTGTTGAGATTCTTTTTGTATGGGACTGGGAGTATGGCGCTTCTGGGAAGAGTGGGCTAGTTGTAGTTTGGAAGTTACATATCTAGGCCTTTCGTAACTCCTTTAGAGATATACTGCCTTTATAGAAAGCTTGAGACGAGAGATTGCAAATGAGATGTGATGAAAGGGTGTAATTGTCTCTCTACGATGTACTGGTAGATTACATGTCCGTTACTTCCGGTATTTGATATTTGCTACCAAAACCTTCACTCTTACGAACGGCTTGCAAGAGCCTTCTTTATGAATTCGACATTCTACGTCAATATAGAAAGTGAATATGTATTCTGTGCGGTTTATTCTTACGGCCAAGACTGTGGACATGCTGAGGTGCTACTAGTGCGTATCAAGGTTACATCAAAACTCGTACATTGGAAGGAGCCTAAATATTCGAGTCTCCAGCACGTTGTCAGCTTATTCTGTCCAACCAGCCCAATCAAGGTACAGTTGGGAAAGACGTGTCTTTTCCTCTGAACCGGCGAATATTGAATCTACAGCTCGCTCGCAGAGTGTCTTGATATCATCACGAGTGAGAGCAAAGTGTTGTGCAGCGAGATAGTACTCTTGTGACAATGGGCTGCAAAAGACACCTACATCATCCGTCTGGAACATGTTAGCATTTCAAGCGAGGCGATGGACTGGCTGAACAAACACTCAGGGCCATTGGCACGGTAGTCAGCCTCCACATGCCAAAGTGGTGGTCAGGATAAGTGCCAGTAATCATTTTGGCGTGCACGTTGCAGCTGAGACAGAGCTCAACACCAATGTTCTCCTTCTCAATGATCTGTCTAAATTCATCTTTTACATGAATAACATGGCCTAGCCGGTCAGGTTTCCAGGACAGTAGCGTGGAAAGCTCTACATCTGAGGCAGAAACTTCGTCCTCTGCAAAGTGCAGAGTGATCTTAAAGCCCGCGCTTTTTGCTCGGGCAAATGCATCCGAGAAAATGCGCACGTCTCCTCTTGCTGGGTCGCCGCATAGGTCGACTCCAACTACGCCGGCTGATTGATACTTGAGGGCAATATCTACGACCTCTTCGGCTTCGGCAACCGTGTTGCGGCGGTCGATGGAGAGGATCAAGAAGGCTCGCATGGTGTTGTGGGCGTTGTCGTTATGCGCCTTTAATATGTCTAGTACGGATCTAACATAGTCACTCTTGGTCATATTGGCGGCAGGCATCGCTCTGGGCGTTGTTCGAAGCTCTAGATAGACGACGCCGTCTGACTGGAAGTCTTGCAGAACGGCCTGTGTCGAGTATCTGCGGCTGATGAGCGATATGATGGCAGAGCTGTTTGATTAGACAGACGTACTGGACGCTAGAGAAGTCATTGCAGAGTTGGTAAATATACGAGGAGAAAAGGGGGAAGAAGCTAGAGCGGTGGTTAGCTACTTGCCATGGTCCAGGGTGTCTGAGTGGGGTGGCGGCACGTCTTGATATCATAGTCGACCTTTCCTGGAGGGATAGCCACCAGGGGATCTTGGAGGTCCAGGGCAGGGTGCTGTGCTTTCTTTGCCTCCCAGATGTCGTGTAGGCAGTGTCGACTGATGCTGCCGGTAAGGTGTGCATGGAGCTGAGTCAGGTGGAATTAGCGATGGATATTAGTATTGCTAGGATAGTGTATAGGCATAGATGGTGAGTACCTCGATCTTGGGCAGGCGTCTGGCGAAGGCAATGTCCACAGCAGCCATGGCGACGGCGGCGGCCGGCTGGGGCTCGTATTGGTGGCGTTTTTGATCGTTCTCGAAAGACGATGGAAAAGAGATGGAAAAGTGGTGGGCTTGTGGGCGGCATGGGGTGGTGAGGCGGATCGGGCTAGCCGCGGCGGCGAACAGGGGGCGAGCGAACGGCTCGGATGCCCCAATGAGGAGGTGTGCGCTGCAGGAGATTGCAGCGCGCCTTCTTCGTCAGATCGCTCGCAGGCAGAGGGCCAAACAAAAAGACGCACACCACCACAGCACCACCAGCACCACTGCCACCGCCAGCACCACCACATTGGACGCGCCAGAAGCAGCACTGACCGCTCTCTAGACACACTCGCGCAACCCCGCATTCGCAACAGCACACCCACGGCCTATCTACTTGCTTGCAGGCGACGTTGTTACCTGCTAGTCCAATCCCAGCGCAGCCCAGCTGGTGTTTCTCGGCTAGGCCAAGCTCATCCCGGGCCGCCCTCGTACCTCTCACACGTCTCCAGCACTCTGTTACTCCAGACTACCCAACCCAGCCCTCTCATCCCCAGACACCGTCTGCACGCCGCCGCTGTCGCTCACTCTTGCGCGAGCAATTGCCTCTGCTCTGCGCGCACCTGGCCGCCATTGCTGCCACCCCCCCTCGCACTCGGCCTCGCCCACGCTAGCCGCTTTCTCGGCGCCCCGGCAACTGCGCTTGCTCGCTCGCTCCCTGCAAGGCCCCTGGATCCGCCTGCCTCGTCGTCTCGCGCCCTTTGCGACCCAGCCTTTCCACCCTCTGCCCGCACCTGCGTAGCATGGCCGACATGAATCAAGAATCCATCCAGCAGAAGATCCAGATCGCCCGTCGCGATGCCGAGGCCCTCAAGGACAGGATAAAGAGAAAGAAGGACGAGCTCGCTGACACAACCCGTACGTCTCGTCGTGCCCCCACGCCACAATTCCTCTCTGCTAACCCGTCCCAGTCCGCGATGTTGCACGCGACCGCGTCGAGGCCCTGCCGCGCCTGACCATGAAGACGAAGCGCACCCTCAAAGGCCATCTTGCCAAGATCTACGCTATGCACTGGTCCACGGACCGGCGACATCTCGTCTCGGCCTCACAGGACGGCAAGCTCATCATCTGGGACGCCTACACTACAAACAAGGTCCATGCCATCCCCCTCCGGTCCTCGTGGGTCATGACCTGCGCCTACTCGCCCTCTGGCAACTATGTCGCATGCGGTGGGCTGGACAACATCTGCTCAATCTACAATTTGTCAGCACGGGAAGGCCCCACGCGCGTCGCACGAGAACTGTCTGGTCACTCTGGTTACCTCAGCTGCTGCCGATTTATCAGCGACAAGCGCATTCTCACTTCGTCTGGCGATATGACCTGCGTGCTATGGGATTTGGAGACTGGCTCAAAGGTACACGAGTTCGCCGACCATCTTGGAGACGTCATGAGCTTGAGCATCAATCCTCTTGACCACAACCAGTTCGTCTCCGGTGCATGTGATGCCTTCGCTAAGCTATGGGATATCCGTCAACAAAAGTGTGTCCAGACTTTTGCCGCTCACGACTCCGACATCAACGCCATCCAATTCTTCCCCAACGGCAACGCATTCGGTACTGGATCTGATGACGCATCCTGCCGTTTGTTTGATATTCGCGCCGATCGCGAGCTAGCGTCGTACCAGGTATGATATTTCTCCCATTGTATATACTTTTTGATTACTAATGTTAGTTCGTAGATTCCTGAGCCTGTTTGCGGCATTACCTCTGTCGCCTTCTCCGTCTCTGGTAGATTGCTCTTTGCAGGTTATGATGATTTTGAATGCAAGGTTTGTTGGCCAAATCGTCGAAGAGATATTCAGAAGCTAACATATCTAGGTCTGGGATGTCTTGCGTGGTGAGCGTGTAGGCACATTGCAAGGACACGATAACCGAGTCAGCTGTCTCGGTGTAAGTAACGATGCACTCAGCCTCTGCACTGGTTCCTGGGACTCTATGGTACGTTTCACATGCACCTCCAATATCATGTCGCTCAAGCTAACTTGGCACAGCTCCGTATCTGGGCATAATCAATGGACCATGCGCCAACCTGCGACGCCATGTGACGACGCGAATATGGACAACGACCGTGTGTGCACTTGACTAATTTGGTTATATCACCATTCCACCATCTCTCCCAAGTTCGACTGTCTTACCATACCCATCTGCATACAACTTTTATTTTGGGAGAGCTTAGTACACCGCGGCCTTGGACCAGCATAATACGCCACCCTTGGGAAATGATGTCTTTTTTGCATCAATCGATGGACAGGCGCCCGGGACTTATTGCTCAATTCTTTCCTTACATACCACAGTGCTCTTCTATCTTCTTGTCGGACAACCCAAGCTTTTCTCATTTCTTGAAAAACGACTTGTTCATCAAACCATCTCTAGATGACGCAAATGGTCCGATTGAGAAGTCCCCTTTTTTTTACCCTAACATACTTTAGCTCTTTCTTGACTGGCTATTAAAAGCGAACTTGGCGTGCGGTGGGTTTGTGGAAAGGCACGACGTCCAAGACGATTCCCTGTACGTTCCCGATTTATGGCGGTGATTTTATGTTGAAGCGACGGGGTGGAAGGGGGCGTGCCCATGTATGATTGTTTGGGTTGTGTAAAGCACGTGCGTGCGAGAGATAGCTGGTAGTCCATCATCGAGTTCCCTTTTCCAAGCCGATCACTTGCCACTTGTCACCCCATGATGTCGTTGCCAGTAACCGCATCAGGAATACCCCTCGTCGCAAGCGAAATGAAGCGATAGACATGGCATACCCTCAACGGTCGGCCCTGCAAGATAGTTGCTGTCAACGCTCTGACCAGGTTCCTTTCCGTAGTCTTCCAGAAGAGCGGTGGAGTGTTATGCAAGGAGTGTGGTGGCAGTCGCGGGTAATTTGGATCGAGAAGACCCCAGTTTTCTGCCCCAGTTATTTTGCCCCGGATCGCGTTGCATAGTGCAGGCAAGGGAGATGATAGATGCAGTGGGCTCGCCTAGCTATCTCGTCACATGCTCTATCTACTTATATTACAAGGGTTGGTGTTTATGGGCAGGATGGAGCCCCTAATGGCTCGAGGACAAGGCCGCTTTGGGATGTCCTGTGAATAGATGGTGCTCAAACAGGAACAACCTCCCACTGCAATGCTATGTGCATATCCCACATCACCGCATCGATGCACCGAGCACGAGTGTTTCCTAGGCTCGTGGGATTGGCAACGTCACAACGCCTAATGAGCTCCGCGCAGAGGCTAAAATTAGTCTACTGCCGAGACAGGACGTGCTATGTGCAGGAGATGGAAGAGACTAAGGCCGAGGCAGGAGAATTGTGCTTCTAGAAAAAACTTGGATGCTCGGTCTGTGCCAGGGATCGAGCTGGTTTGAGAAGTGTCGTGTGCAAGTGTGAAAGGCCCAATGGGTGCCTCCTGCATTGTCACAGAAGCACGTCGTCTCCAGGCATCCTGATCAGGCTACGAAGCGTCCGAGTGCATGAAGGTACTGGCCCAGCTCGGCGGATCAGCATGAGAGGAGCGCCCGCGGCCTGCGCCAGTCTCTGGCGAGATGATGATGTGACACGCTGGCGATGGATTGCCGGGCGCACGCAGGCTGTAGCAGAGCACGTTTCAGCGCCATCATGACGACGCCGCGGCGCCCCAGGAGGCCACGAGCAGCGACTCTGTTTCGAGGTCGAGGGGGTCTGTTTCAACCCGGCAAACGCTCGTTGGCCACCTCTCACCGACACGCCTTACCTCAGCCCTAGAGCAGCCCGCAGACATGGCCGACCTTGCATAGACTGCCCGAGTTGCCAGACAGCTGAGGTGCCGACACGCTTCCATCCAGCATTCCCCAGCTTGGACACCCAGTGGGTGATGCTGAAACGGCGCTTCCTTTCCAAAATAGCCCCTCGTCCCCGGTCGCCAAGCCCTGTCACTCCCCCCTCGCCGCCCATCCCAGCATGCCCACGCACCGCCTTCCATCTGAACAAGACGATAGCCGGCCCTATACAAATACCACCACCTCCCCGCGCGACTCGCTCCCGTCTTCTTTCAATATGACTACTACTACCACTACTACCACTGCTGCCCAAGACGAATTCAACGAGCTTCTGCGCGACAAGGACCGCTCTGCCACTCACCCCGAAGACGCACATCACGATAGCGACGTCTCTGAGCCCGAGTCTGACGGCGCTGCAAACGACTACCGCGAGCAGATTGACACCGACGACGAGCTTGATTTGCCGCCCAGCATGCGTTCCAATTACTACATGCCGTCGCTGCGCTCTGAGGCCAACACAGGCCCTAAGGGTGTCATTGCTGATGCTCAGGCCTATGAGCTGGCGAAGCAGGCGAAGCAGGCTAACATCGAGGCCAATCGGAAGGCCAACCAGCAGGCTTGGGAGAAGAATAGTGCACAGGCTCAGTATAGTTCTAGTGTGAGGGCTTGGCATGAGAAAGACACACACTACTTTATTGATGACAGCGAGGAGGGGTTTATGAAGGAGTGGAGGGCCAATCGGCTCAGGGAGCTACAGGCGGTTGGCAAAAAGATTCAGTCAAGGACAGTCAGCCCTAGCAGGAGAGTATATGGCGACTTCCCAGAGGTTGATGCAGATGGGTATCTCAATGCCATTGAGCGACCGATAAAAGACGCAACTGTTGTGGTCTTCGTATTCGCCAGAGGATCAGATGTACGTTTCCCTATTTACCATCAGTCTTTCTTGGTGACTGACATGATAACAGCCAGTTCACAAACACATTGAAGCATGCATGCACGATGTCGCCAAGAGCAACGACGCAACGCGATTCGTGAGGCTGGACAACTCCGATGCCGAAATAGATGATATCGGTGTTCCTGCAGTCCTAGCATACAAGAACGGCGAGATGTTCGCTTCAATCGTTCCTTTGATGGACGAGCTACCCCCGGACTCTGAGATCAGCGCTGTAAGCCTCGGAACCATTCTCAGACGGTAGGATACGCCATTGCATGCTTTTGTTGAACATCAGCTGACTTATTCAGGAAACGCATAATATGATGGACCTGATACTCAGGCTCTGCCACATAGCTATCTCACACGATAGACATGGCGTAGCTGACAGTTTCCACTGGAACTGTCCACCCCCTTTTCAAGCCCTGCCAGACTTTGCCTTTTCCTGCTATGACATCGTCTTCAACTCCGAGACACAATAAACTTTACGAGCTATACGTCTTACACTTTTCGCCAACATCACACCAACTGTTCGCGCGACATGCGCCCACCATACCTGGCTTGCAGAGGACTACCGTGCCTTGCCGCCAATATTCATTTTGTTAGACTTGTACTTTAAAAATACGTTTACTCGCCTCACTGCCTTGTTGCGATTTTCTCATGCGTCAGGCGTTGCATCATTGGAATCAGATGGGTTGGTCACTAGAATGGGCTCTGCGAGAAGTCCCGGAGTAAGGAACAATACCCAAATTTGTTATTCGGCTGGCTATTTTCCATTAGGAAAATCACATTAGATCACTCACTTAGATACGTATAATGTGCAATCAATTTTTTAAATCCATCAATTCTCCTAAACTTTGCAATTTATATCACTCTATTGAAGCCTCGTAACAAGTATTCCCATCGTGCTACTCGATTTTCAGACGCTGCTCAACATCGATAATTCCTCTAAATTCCCGGCCAAGTTGCCCGTTACCCCATGTCATCGATTGATCTCGATCCGTCAATAAATCAGCTGTTTCACGCGACATGTTTCACTGTTGTGTGCCACGCAACCACCACGAGGCTGACATCATCTTTGCATGCATGCACTGCCGCATGCCCGGGCGCTTCGGCCTACAGGCATTCGCCTTGATGACTAAGAAACATTCGGGTGTTTGAAACAAGCCATTATGTTAGGATGTTTATCGATGAACAGTGAGATGCTTATGCAATGTAGGCAGTCTGACTTAAAACAATAGTGCCAGCTGGGACCTAATTTTGGCAGATCCAGGGGCGGAGACGATCATCTCGTCGATACGCCGTAGGTCACAGCATACAACACTATCTCGGCGTAAAGTTTGCATGCAAAATGTATTACGATTTGTGGCGTTTTGGTATGGTGACACAGCCCGACCTCGTCTTGGCTAGCACATAAAGTGGACAACTGCGCCAGGGTAAAGTTTCTCAATAGGGCATCTATCAAGAGCATCCAAGGTTGACTTCACAATCTTTGGCCAAAGAAAGCCGACTGTCCAACAACCACTAATCCAAAAACAATAGTGACGGATCAGTTTATTTGGCAATAAGATTATTGGAGGACATTCATAAAGTTCATGAATATACAAGTAGTTAATCGATAATGCACGTGATTGCTTGATATAGTCTTATTTATAATAGTCTGTCTCAATCCTAACGTGAGTAGATAACCGTCGTAGTCGCGACTAATAGTTGAGGACAATAAGTACGGACAGTGCGAAATATTGAAGAACATATGACAGATAGTTCAACGTTCCTTTATCCCGCCCTACCAACATGCCGAGGCAAATGAGAATCCCAATGGACCCCAGAAATCACTACCTAGATTTTATACCTCTTGCACTTCACTCATCGTTATGTATTCTCCTGCTCAGGATCGTCATCAAATACGTGGAGGCCTACAAACAGTTAGCTCATAGATTCAGCGGCAAAACGTTGATCCACATACGATCCACACTTCACAGGCGGTACGGTATTAGAAACTGGGACAACAATGTAACAATTCTTTGGAATGTTGACACACGATTGCCCACCGGGACCTAGCCCTATGCAGTATTTGTTTGGGCCGTACACATATCTACATTTCTCTTGTCAGAATTGCGATTGAGGAGAAATTGGCGCGAAACTTACTGCTTACCACTGCCACCCTGTGGTGCTCCAGGCGTGACGGCATTATTAAGGTGTATCCAGTACCATTCGTTGCCCACCCGCCAATTACCATTCGGCATGTCATTCTTAAAGCCGGAGCCATTTGGATTGTCCATGCACTGCTGTAGTATATTTTCGAATGCATCCCAACTACGAAAATGTCAGATATCCCCTTTGGGCATGTTAAGAGGGTGGAACTCACCAGTTCTTGTACTTCCCAGAGGGGTCATTGCGCTCGAGCTGCACATATGACTGCCCTTTGTTGAAATATTTGAACAGGTTGCAATAATGGTTGTTGCCGCGAGCGGCATCGCTGTTTGCGCAAGCATTATGGCCACAGATTTGCTCACGTAGGTCCCATGCTTGCTTGATATTGGCAACTTTGCCAGTACCTTCGTAGCAGGTTGCTGCTAAGGAAGTTTCAGCAATACCTAGCAGCAGCAGCAGAAGTAAGAAGATCATGGTATCCAAAAGGTAATTGGAGACTGGAATAGGGTATAACTATGCAAGACTGTTATTGAGTGATAGCAAAAGATTCAACAGTGTGCGAATCCGTGAACTAATATGTGCATTGCTCAATTTTGATGTCCTCGAGGTATAAATTTAGAGTATAGGTCACTAGTTGCACTAATCTAAATTTTCAGATGGATCCAGAGGCCACTCTATCTTTCAAACAACCAATTGCTTCTACAATAAGGATAGTCACCCTTCGAAATGATGCACCGAGATACGGGGCCGAGCCTTACACTCATAGTGCCCATGCTTTTGCTAACAAAATAATCTTGGAATAGATCTTCTAGCGCTATTTGACAGATCTGTTGTGCTGAGTCACAACCCCGGGCTAGTTTGAACATCCAATCAAGGTCTGGGCGTGTCAAAGCTCGTCAAGAAAATCCAGGTTGAGACCCACTTGGATGATATGTCAGCCTCAAAATGCTATTTACACCAGAGGATCCAGTAACATCTGCTGATTGTACTTAGTAATTGGGCCGAGCCGCTCACTTGTAAGTAGCGCGCCCCACCCTACCTGCAAGCACCCACGGCACCCTGCAGTAGAGCTTTGAACCTCTTTCTCAGATTGGCGAAGACTAAACTGCAAGTGGTCCATGATAAGAATATCTTCTATGTCGTTGGCGGTATATTGTAGCGCCGCTGAGCTTTCGAAAATATCGCGCTCCCCGTAACACGAGATTGTTAGGGGGCCGATATGGCACAATACAGGTAAGATTTCCTTTAGTTGCAAGCACGAGAATAAACCGAAAATCGGTATGTATATCACATGGCAACATCAAGATTTGAGGCTGAAGTCATATAAGTCGTCGAAGAACAAGTGTATTTCTTCACTCACCTGTTAAATTCTTTTTTTTTTTACCAATCTTCACTTCCACAATGAAGAGCTCCCTTCTCTTTTCCCTCTCGGCATTGTTTGCTCCCATTCTCTGCGGAAACGTCAAATTCAATGGATGTTCCGACTCCCAACAATCCCTTCTCAGAGATGCTCTCCGAGATGTTGAACTCATTTCTAGGAAAGCAGCAGATCGTGCTGAAGGCGGTGGCAGCAAATTCCACGCATGGTTCGGCAACGAAGGAAATCCTCGAGACGAGACTATCTTTTTTCGCTACAACAAGCTCGCCAACGTTTTGAAGGTTGTACCAGTCAAGGATGTTACGCTGGACTGTACAGAAAAGGCCAAATGTTGCCGTGCTGGACTAGGCGCGTACGTATTTATTCCTATGAAAAATTCCGAACGAAAGCTTAACACATTTTGGTCAGTGTTCCAGCATGCGGTGATCAACCAGGAGACGACTTCATCAACATATGTAGACCGTATTGGAACTGGCAGAAGCAGCGCGTGTACGAGTTGTCTGCTCCCTCAAGCCAGACAAACGAGGCCATTGACATCAAGTACCGTACTCGGGGATATGTGTTGCTTCATGAGCTGATGCACTCTCAGTATGGCGGTAAATCAGCCGCCTTGATAGTATATACATGCTTTAGAGCTGACTGTTGATTCTAGCTCGCGATATTCTGGACGATGTCAAAGACCAGTTTGGAAAGACAGTGACCTGCAAGGGCTATGGCCAATATTGTGTCATGAAGTACGCAAAGAAGAATTCAAATAATGCGAGGAAAAATGCCGATACGTATGCACTGTTTGCATTGGCTGCGTACTATGGGATCGACAAGTTTCAGACGAACCCTGATCTGATCAACAGATAAGCTACATGCCTGCTTACAATATCATCCCTGTATTGGTAGCGAGCTCTGTTATGTTAGGGGTACCAAGCAAGACTTGAGCGAATGTGATGCGGATAGTATTCTTGTAGATTTTAAAGTATAATGATCAGAAGGTTGGCTGACGAAATAGTTTCTCCTGCATAGGCTAGCAATGTGTATTACCAGCAACTAGTTAGTAACTCAATTGGTTTGCAGTTTTTTCAAGTGCAACAACCTCGAATGAGACACTCAGTTACATACAAGAGGGTCCAGAACGTAGCGCAATTGCGTAGATATCCAAAGTGTGGGTCAGCGATGGGAAGCATAGATACAGCATACCATCTAGAGAGGTGAGTAAGTTGAAACCAATCCACAGTTGAAGTGTCGTGGGGTGCAATAAGCTACGCCATAAGCCAACTACGCGCTCTAGAGCTTCTGTGACGGGAGAAGCGAGCTCAAGAATGAGTGGGAGATGGTCATTGATTTGTATCTGTGTCGAGAGCTAGGCTCCTTATATAGCCATGGGCTGGCCTGTAGGGGCTTAGCTTGCTGTAAGGATCTTACCGATCTGTCGATAGCAAATACTATAGCTCGTATCGGAAAGGAGTAGCTTGTAGCAGCAGATAGAGCTCCTCGCAATAGCTTCCTATAGGCTACGCACTAAGCCCGCAAGCTTATATTCGCCGAATTTGACTATATAAGAGCTCTACTTATTGATAGCTAAGAACCGACAACCTATCTCTTTATCATTCCTAAGCTTAGTTCTCCTATTATATTATTCTATTATATCCCAACTAATTATAAGCCGAATATTACTTACTTTACTCATTGTTAAAGTTATTACATGTTACCTGATCGACTATTAGCTTTCTCCTATGTTCTATTGGCGCTGATGCCGCACTCTCAGAGTAGTTAAATATCATTTCAAACGATAGTTTTATTTCTACAGCCAAAGAAACTAGGAATACCTTTATACTAACGTAACTTTTGTTTTTTTCCACAAGTCACCTGGCGTCCATACGGTATGTTTTATCCACCTCTTCGCAACCTCATTTACATTCTCATTTGCTTCCTCATCATTTGCGTGTATTATAAGGGTCAGATGCCACAGGCCAACTCTTCTCCATGTGGGCCTGCGTGCATCTCTGTCGACTGGGATTAACATTAAACCCGCAAATTTTCGTCGAACGATCCACGGCTCGACTTCCCGACAGATTTGGAATTCAGTTACTAGAGCCATGACGGCACCTTTTGGCGGCGGCCTAGTGTCCTCATTTCGTGAGGGAATGTCTGAATGGTAAGTAAAGAATGGTTCCCATCGTAGCGACTCATCGAGAGGGCTGGTGGCCCAAATACGCTCCATGTGCTTTGCTAGGTCTGTAGGCCAAGATATCGAACAGGGGAGAAGGAACATATCGAGACTAATTGACAGACCTGTAAAGTCGGAGTAGCCAGACTCAGGAAAAAAGTTTTTCTCGTGGAAGCACTTGTTCTTGTGATCGAAAAACTGAAATGATTCCAGTTCTACCCAGTAAATATCGTCGAAAGAGTTGGAGGGATGATCTTCGTAGCTATGGCATCGGTAAAACATTATATCTTTTCGGAAGAGAAAGTAAGTTTGGTGATGTGTGCAGATCGGTACAGAGAATTGGGACCACGATGGCGCGAAATTTTCAACATCTTCACGAACTTGTAAAGGATATGTTCTGGTGCCATTTTTATCTGCGTACGGTGTCATGCTGACTTCCCGCGACGTCATTTTATCGATGTACCAGAGGATGCAAAGCGGAAATAGCTCTTTCCAGACTCCAGCGAGATACGTCATGTTGCTGAAGTTTGCAAAGGCCCGAGCTACGCCTGCAAAAGCCATGATGCGATCTTTTGGATTGGTGA
The DNA here is from genome assembly GCA_028458525.1 of Ophiosphaerella herpotricha. Taxonomy (NCBI): domain Eukaryota; kingdom Fungi; phylum Ascomycota; class Dothideomycetes; order Pleosporales; family Phaeosphaeriaceae; genus Ophiosphaerella; species Ophiosphaerella herpotricha. The sequence goes on from JALNQK010000043.1 coordinate 53,501, forward strand.
GGTATCGGCTGCGGTATTCATTCAACATACTTTGCCAATCAATTACCACAAACAAGCTTTTGGGCGCACTTATGAGCACATGCTTTCCTAAGCCACCCTCCAACTCTTTTGGAAAATATCGCGTTTTGCCCATGTCCTGCCCTTTTTTTATTGTCTTTTCGTCATATTCCTTGCGTGCCTCTGCAACAGGACCAATTAGCTCATCATAAAATCCTGCGTTACATTGCCACATCAAATGATAGTGACCCAAAAGCAGCGTCCGTGGGCTCAGCAAATACTCCTGAAAAGTCCACGCCCGTGTAAAGAGTGGCCAATTCCGTTGTACCAGCCATGGTGCTCCTGGCATAGTAGCATAATTGCGCAAATCTTCTGTATCCATTTGCATGTAGATGCCTGGCTGAGAGCTTGTTGCTTCACGGACAATGCATGCGCCCCGATCTCGCGGGTCTGGGCGGGCGCTCAATATAGCTGGATTTGATCCCAAAGATGGGAAGAGAAATGAGAGATTGCAAGCTGCGTTGCCATACACAGTGGCCATGAGACTAGCTTCTTCTTTCCAGTCCGCTTTAGAGTCTTGGATAATGCAGAGAGAGTCAATCCATAAATAACGATAACCTAACGCTAGTGTGACGCGTATGCTTTCTTTGTAGATGTCTGAGAGTTGACTCCATGGGATATTATCCTGGAACTCTTCTAAATTTTTGGCGAGCAGCAAGATGTGTTTGTCTGATGAGTTGGACCACATGTGGCTCAGGGCGAGGTATTCGATGTTCTCGTATTTCATGTTGCATCGTAGTCTGGCGGATGTTTTGCTAACTTCAAGCAATCTGGTCGGCCGTTGATTATTTTGCCTAGTAGTGTTTTCATGAAACTTCAGGCATTTATCGTGCTCTGAGAGGCAGGTTTCCAGCCAGCCTTTTGCCCTTTCTAGATTGTCTCGTGCATGTGCTGGCACACTCTTTGCTGTGATATGTTGGTAAAAACCTCCACGATCTTCCACTAGTGTCTTTAATTAATTGCAAGATAAAACAAAGTATTTTCATAGTGCATGAAAGATTTATGTGAACTTACCTCGGTACATTTTCAGTTTTATGCATGCGCCACGATTTATCGTCTGGGTTGGCGGTGGCGCCTCCTCACTACAGATGATCGACACCACTTGGTCCTTATTGTCCTCTTTATCCAAGGCTTCTAAGTACACATTTCCTAAGCTGCATTTCTTCCAATAACCACTCACCGAGGTCGCAAACAGAAACCTGCAAAGATGACATTCCAATTGGTTTTCCGATATGTGTGCAGCAGAATTTATTTTGGATATGACCGACGCTGGAGCCGGTGCGGAACCGCCTTGTTGAAGCCAGTCTAGCAACGGCCATTTGCTCATAAATTGAGAACAGCTGTTGCATAATTTTTGGAGAATGACGGGCGTGGTTGGGTTTATCGTATGTGTATTTGATGTACCAGAATCTAAGCTCGAAGTTGTGCATGTTGACATATTTACTTATAAAATAGGTGTGGAACAGCCATCAACATATCATCCATAAGCTTGTTTATGTATGGAACTGTAGCCTACCCACACTCAAGGCTGTGCCTCACGTCTCCACCTGCAACCTGCGCCCTGCCGGCCGGCGCTTACATCCATCTCACCACCCAACCAAGCGACGTCGCGAAACGCCTTAGATAATAACAACACCTTATCAGATCACTATATAACGAAGCATAGTTTGCGTGGCACCAATAAATCGCGTCAAAGCATGCGGGCAAATACTGTACAGCGCAAGTGGTAGCATGCCGTGGCGGGTTGTCCAACCAAAGAAATGCTTTGATGCAGAGCAAAGTACATATTGCGAAACGGTGCCTATACCAGGAAAGGGCTATGTCTGGCCGTTGATCATGCCGTGGCCGGTGAGAGAAATACAAAGTGTGTTGGCATGGATGGTAGAACTAGTTTGCTAATTGGAAAAGCATGGGGGCCGCGTGATCCATCATGACACTGCACCTTCTCCCCAACCCATGCCCCTTGTAAGGTTCGAGTGCTTGAAGGTCTTTCAGAAAATTTACTCCAACTTCCCTCTTGGTGTCCTTTTAAGCAAGGCACGGGATAACTCTGCTCTATCGCTTGTACACGGTGGTTTATAGCGAATCTGTAGTCTATAATAAAATACCGAGATATTTACTTATTTGGATACTCGACTGCTTATTTAAAGTAGCTTAGAACCCTTACATACTTCTATTTAGCATTTGAATCTAAAATCTAACAAGGCTAAAGACAGATAATGTAGAGGGTCGAATATCCTGTGACTCAAACAAAACTATGAAGCATACATATTGATTTTCCTAATCATCATGTCTATCATCGCTCTCCGCAGCTCCTCATCAACAAAAGGGCAAACAGATACACCAAATACACCCCTCTATATACGCCCTCCACTCTAAACCGTCTTAACATTGCCAAACCCACGACTCAACTCGCGATCCACATCGCCCCCATTCTCCGGCGCATCGCCCTCGACCCTCCCCCTGACCAAATCCCGCACCTCCTTCTCCCTCCTCTCGCGCTCCCTCGCCTTAACCTTCTCTACCGTCTCCCGAACCCGCATCTCCTCGTCCTTCTCCTTATTTGTCGTCCGATCCCACCCGCTCTGCAGCTCCGTGGCCGCCGCCTCTTCAAAGCGGCGCTTAACCAGCGGATCCTTCTCCAATGCCTGGAAAATGTCTTCGTCGGTGGTGAAGTATGCGGCGCGCAGGGAGAGGACGCCGAGCTCGAAGGTCAGCATGGAGAGCAGGATGATCACGAGGCAGAGCCACCAGGAGAGCGTGGCGCCGAAGCCGCGGAGGAAAGTGTCGCGCACGTAGTATATCGTAGACGGCTTCTTGTACAGGCTGGAGAGGATGATGTTCCAGAGGAACCAGCCGCCGACGGAGCAGAAGATTGCGAGGCAGTTTGTCCATGTTTTGGAGTGTGTTTCGATGAATCTAGAAAAGATAGTGTTAGTGGTTGGAATCTGGTTGGCGGGGGAACAATACTTACTGCATCTTCAATGCAATCAGCCACACGACCGACGTGTAAGTAATACTACCCAACGCAAATATTGAATTGTCCTCGGTGAATAGCGCTTGGCCGTACAAGCCCAGCATGCAGAAGTACACCACCATGGCTTCCGATGATGCCATGAACATCCAGCCCAGGTACACTTTGAAGTTGAAGCCGCCATTGCGCTGGCCCTTTGTGTATAGCTCTGGCACAGCTAAAAGCGTACTAGCTGAGAGATCCTTCTCAAAAACGCCCATGAAAATAACTGGAAGCGAAGTGAAGAGCGTGTTGAACATGGAAAGCGACCAAGATTCGTAGAGCGACGTCCCCGTATAGCCAACGGAGCGTTGAAAAAGCGCCTGAGTCAGATAAAATAGCTACACGCAGATCAGTATTGACCTTGAAACAAAGTCTCAAACGGCATACCATTTCTTTCCAAAACGTCCCAACCGTGTACTTGCACGTGCGCATATAATTCCACCGCCCATGCACAAGCAGCAACTTCACCAGGAACCGAAACTGCGCAATACTATAATCACTTGTTCGCGCTGCCTGTAGCCCTTCTTTGCCAGTGATGCCGATACCCACGTGCGCTTCTTGGATCATGGCGATGTCGTTTGCGCCATCACCAATTGCGAGCGTGATACTCTTCTTAATGCGCTTGCGAATATTCTTGACGAGCATGGCTTTCTGCGACGGAGATGCGCGGCAGCATATCACTGAGTCAGCCATGATGGCGAGTTCGTAGAAGAGGATTTGGAGCGCTTCGATCTCGGTGATTTGGGCGAGTGTTTGGCCGTCTACTACGATGACGGAGTGGGCAACTGTGCCGCTATTGATGGCGAGAACGGCGGCGCCAATGCTTTGCTCGACTTCGCCGGTTTCGTGGTCGAGAACGGTGACGGAGCTGAAGTCCTTGATGAGACGGCAGGAGTAGCCGATGTTGATGGCTGTCTCGCGCTTGTCGCCTGTGAGCATCCACATTTTGATCTTGGCCCTCCGGAGCTTGTCGATGGCTTCGGGGACACCTTGTTGGAGTTTGTCTTCAATGGCGGTGGCGGCGCAGAGATCGAGGTCTTGTTCAATCATGTCGCCGGCTTCTTCGATGAGGCGCGTGCGGTCTACAAGGCTGGTGGTTGCGTCGAGGTAGCCCTTCTTCCAAGTCTGATAGTCGTGGTCATCAATAAAGCGATACCCGTATAGAAGCGTTCGAAGGCCCTCTGTAGCAAACTCATTGATGTGCTGAAGAGCGCGTTCGATGATCGCGGCATCATCAGCTGCAATCTTCTCGTCCACCATGCCTTCCATATCTTCGAGCTGCATGGAACTGCGAGCTTCCGAGAAAGCCATAGAGTATCGTCCAAAGCCGGATTGCCGTGGTGTATGCATGGGCGTGTCTTCGTCTAGCGATTGGAGATCAAAATCATGCTCACGCTCTCGCAGCCACTGATCCATTTCATCTCGAGCGTTTTGGGAGCCTCGAGCCCCGACACTATTGCGGGCGAACGATGGTCGGCCCAGGCTAATGCTAGCTCTCGCGGCTTGTCCGAAGGTCATGCTTTTACGTCCACCAACGCTGCTCCTACGACCAATGAGGCTGCCCCTCCGTTCAAACTGCTCGCTCATACGCGCTATTGCCTGTTGGGCCTCCATGCTCTTACGTTTGTTTGCACGGTGCTCAATTTCCACCATTTTCCTATTTGCAAGTGTGGCAAGCTTCAAGCGCTGCATAACAATAGAGTCAGCGCCTTTGCAAATGATACAAATGCGGCCATCTGGAAATCTTAAGATAATTGACATTCTCTTTCGTTTGCTGGAGAACTCGATTACATCTAGAATCTCATACGTCTCCAAGATGGAGTCGCTATCAGGCCCTGGGATTTTGAGTGTTATTGTATGCACATCACGATTGATCAACAAGAATCCCATATCTTGAGCGGCCTGAACTAATGCAAGCTCATCTGGCGACGAGGCCATGAAATGCGTCTCGCCGTTTTCTTGTATCTCTGGTAGACATGTGTGACAAAGCGCCAACGAGAGGAGGAACATGCGAACTTTCTTAGAGAATGGCGTGTGTGGTTTTTGTTGGATGTACTGCAACATCTCGTGGGTTCGTAGTTCGTGGGCTGCTCGGGCAGACTTCACTGTTGACTGCCACGTTGGACCTTCTGTATTTTCTGCCTGATTAATTTGCTGCCTATCATCGGCTGTAGGTATTGAAGACTCGTTTAGTGGGGCATCCTTTGCTGAGCGTTCCTGTTTATTCTTTTTGGCGGGCTGCTTTCCTTTCTTTCTTGTCTTGTGTATCAACTTTTCTTTCTTATTCTTTTGTAAGTCGACATCATGTAACCATGCTACCCCAGCCACACTCATTTTACGAAACTTCATGGAATTATCCGTTAGTGTGCCTGTTTTGTCGGAAAAAATGTAGCTGATCTGGCCAAGCTCCTCGTTGATCGTTGAGGTTCTTGGCTCACACGGTGTGTTCGAGACAGGATCGTACATGTCGATGTCGGTATGTAAGAAGAACATCTGCGCAAGCTTGACAATTTCCAAACTAACATATAGGGATAACGGAATCATAGTGTTAAACATAATAATAAAGGCTGTAAAGCTTGGAAAAAAGGCGACTGTTGCGTTGGACAAAAAGAACATGCCCTTTTCGTTTTGTCGCCAGATCCTGTAGGCGGCGGCATTGAAGATCGCCAGAGCTAAGACGAAGAATACGATGAGGATAACAATGCGGTTGACCGAGCCTTGCAAAGCTGGGGCCTTGATACGTGGATTTTTGTTTGCATTCATTCGGATGCGGCACTCTTCTCCAGAGTATATCACCATGCCAACAGCATCTGGTGTGTTACGGAGAACGCTGCCGCGAAATATAATTTCATTGAGTGTCAAGGGTGCTTGCTTGCCATCGACAGTCACCCGTCCTTCAAAATTGTATAAGTCTCGATTGGGATCCTCAACAACGAATTCAGCATCAGAGCTCACAACGTCCTCCTGATGCTTTATGGTTTTGGACATGGAAGCGGTGGTTTGTTTACTTTTGAGATTTGTTTCGCCATCCAGTGCCATAGTTTCAACATAGGCGACACTATTGTCACCGTTGGTATGCAGGAGTGCCAAGTCGGCTGGCGCAGGATCATTTCGCTCCAGTTTGATGATGTCCCCAACGTTGATATCCTGCCACTTGATCGTCTCCCAATTCAAAGACCTGGAGCTGATTGTTGCACCATCGTCCACTGACTCGGAATTGAGCGCAGATGGTGCACTTGAGCGCAGGGCTTGAGCCTCACGATTGTTTTCCGCTTTGTCAAGGCGGTATCTCCTAAGATCGTCATAGCCTTCCTTGGCTATTGAGAGCGTGACAAAAAACAATAAGGGAACAATGGTGGTGAAAGTGCCTGTGGTACTGAGACCGGGTATCATCTGCAGAATGGAAATAACGAGGAAATAAAAGTTTGCAAGCTTGGAAAACTGGGCCACAAGTTGGCGGGGTATAAAGTTCCAAGCGGAATATCGGGTAGATCGTATCCAATTGCTTGGGTATGGTTGGTTTGTTCGTTCGTCAATCAGGGGCTTGTTACGTGCTGCGTCCACACAAATATGTCGTCCATCTTTGCTGGGTGGTATGTCCTTGACGCGAAACACATATTTGCGCACCTGCTCAGCAATGTCGCGAACCCTCTTCACCGTGTTTGCTCGCTTTCCCGGGGATTTTCTATTTATCCAGGTGTCGTAGTGTGGGAGAGCAACTGGCCCTTTGCCAAGTTTGGATTTTGACGGAGCCGAGTCAATGTGCGCGGGGGACACTGTCACGAAGGCGTCTCCTCCTTTCAGCGAGGCTGCATTGTAGCCCCGTGAAGTTCCGACAGCCTCTTCCAGCTCGATGCCTGGTTCTTGTTGGCCGTGATCATGTACATTCTTCCTGAGCAAAGCACTGCGCAAGGAGTAGCCTCGGTTGCGGGAGGTGGGCGAGAGTGGTGAGCGACTTGTAGTCCTTGGATGCGAGGCGTCTGGTGACAGCTGGCGCGTCTCCACAGACAAATCTGGTCTCTTGCTGCCCTCGTTCGACGCCCAGTCCCTGACCGCACTGGTGCCCTGCCCTGCACCGTGTCGCACAACGTCGGTAGAGAATCGTACTCGGGGCGCTGCGTCCGAGGATGCTCGCAAGACAGATGGCTGAGCGTCTATCGTATATGGCGCGGCTGCGGCGTCTGCCGTGCTCCGAGTCGCTGGGGAGAGTTCGTCGTCCTGATATGGTGCTGAGTGTCGCCTTCGAATGCCGCCGCTTGGGGGGTCTCCAGCTCCGGACATGGCTGATGACCATCTGGTGGGCGATGGAACGAGAGGAAGTTGGGACGGTCAAGCGTCAGCTGCGTCGTGCAAGAGAGCAGGCGGTACGTGGTTCGGTAGTCTGTCGATCGGTTAAGCGGCTCGTCGTGGCTTCACAGCCTCTCGACGATTACGCGGCACCCATTGCACATGCCGTCGTGAGCGTGGGGACAATATGATATGGCGAGCCCTAGAAGCAAGTGTTAGTGTATACATGTACCGAGATGAGGCTTGGGCTGGCCGTGGTGCTCCCTCCATCAGGCCTTCCGTGGGGCGCAAACCATGCTAATACGGCTTCGCTGAGCCAGCTGGTGTGCGCTCCGATGTCAAGGTGGGCCCTGCAGCCCCAAGCCACCGCAAGCTATTTCGAGACCGACGTCCCTTGTGCTTGGTAGCGGAGCGCCCAGCCCCCACACTGCAAGTCGCCCTCCCAGCACTGCTCCAGCAATAACCTCTTTCAGTACAATGCACACGCGTGCTTACTGGGAGTCTGTTTGCATGCAGGTTTCTTATTCTCCGGCCATATACCTCAGCCTTTGGCACTATCAATGTCTCGGACCGAATCGCGACCTCAGCACTTTGTCACCACAAACAATATGGCAAATCGACTAAGATCCAAATGCAATTCAATTGTGCGGAACCCGCTACTCCGAAGCCAGCTCGTTCCTGCCATGCAACTAAAAATACTGTACTCCAACTAGTGATATGGTATAAAGCCAGGATCCTTGCCACTCTGATAAGAGCCTTTCCTCCCCGTAGATATCCTTCAAAAGCAGTCTGGTGGTATCGAGTAGTCGTGTCGCTCATTAATTATGAAACTTTCCAAGAACATGAGAGGTCGAACGCCATGCAATATGCGGCCAATGATAGATCCAGCAATAATGATGATGATGATTAACAAACAAAATTAGAAATCCTCCCCTCTCATGATGTTGCAGGCACACACCAATGGCGGTGGAATACCCACGCGCTCTTTTGGCACTCTTTGCTGCAGTATTTTGTGCGTCGGCATCGGCGACACTTTGCAAACTGGCGCGTGTACTCCTCCCACCGACCGCACTGGTAGTATGCACATTGTCGAATCCCTCCTCGAGAGTCGTCTTTTCGGCACAGGTTGCGCATAACAACACTTGCCCAGTATTGCATGTCCGATGTGTGGTGTCGTACGGTGAATTGCTCAACAAGAGGGAAGATGTTGAAGTCATCTGGAAGCTCATACTCCTCAAGTTCCTCCTCCTCTTCCTTTACTGACTCTGGCGCTGATGCTTCCCCATCCAGCAGTTGTAGGTCAGAGCCGAGTTTCAGTTTAGGCACGAGATGTGACTTTTGGAAGTATGACCGAAGGTTGCAGTACTTTGACACATAGGCGAGCAACTGTAGAGACATCAGAACATCTTCATCGCGAGGCATAGCTGCCAGAACACCAGCTGTTGCATTGCGGTCTTGAGCGTAGCGAGGGTACCACGCTGGTGGGGGATTAGTGTTTACGACGTTGATGGCTGGCTGCATTGGCGAGAAGCCAGTGATGGGATTATTTGGTGGGGTGTTTGTTGGATTAATAAGGCTGCCATCAAGAGCAGGACGGTGGGTGATGTTGAATGTTTCGTTGTTCTCGTCTGTTCCCTCAGAGGGGGCTGCAATGGGCACAGGAGTGGCACCGGCTTCTAGCATCTCGGTATTGTTGACAATGTCTGACATGTTGATTTCGTTGTTCTGGATTCCCACGATGGGCTCGTTCGCTGGGTCTGCTACCGCAGCATTGTCTGCGACGATTTCGTCTTGCTGTGCCTCAAGGTCGGACTCGCCAGATACGGATAGCTGATGCCGGATTGAAGGCCTGCGTCGGTTCCGTATGATTCCTGCCCGTGGGCTATTCTGACGTCCCTGTGGGGCGCTCGGTGTGGTGGGCGACTCGGGTTGGGAGGTGATTTCTCCTTGGAGGGCGGGTAGCATGGAAGGTAGTCGGTCAACATCACGCACAGGGCGTAGGGCAAAGGCATCGGCGGTTGCGTCCATGGATGGCAGGGCGGTAACAAGTGGCTGTGCAAGGGTTCGGGCATTATTGCCAACAGAACCGAAAAGCTGTGCTCGTCCTTCATGGCTGCGGTGGTGGTGATGGTGGTGATGAGGAGGTCGACCGCGGCCAAATGTCGTTCGTTCGGGAGGAGAGCTGAGAGAAAAGGCGGGGGTAGGTGTAGCATCGCCCGTCTGTGGGTCAATTTGTGCTTGTGCAAAGGGCTGGGGGATCTCAATGGGAGGTGGAACGGCCCGCCGTGATGAGCGATCGGATCTGTGAGCCGAGCCAGAGGCCATGTCACCAGAACGCGACGAGTGGTGACGGCTCGATGTGCCAAGACGAGCAGATCGACTCAACTCCTGCTCGACCCTTGACTTGTACTTGTCGACGATCTTGATGTAGTTGTCAAGAATGGTGGCGATGACAGGCACCATGTCAGCTTCGACCACTCTTGTCCTGACGTTCTCGGAACCCCGCACGCCAATGTTGAAGATACATTGGAAGGCGAGGTTCCATTTCCACATGTCCATCATGTCCTTGCTGCGGCCCTCCTTGAGGATGCATATCAGCCTCTCAATACCGCCATCGACGGTGAGGATGTCTCGTATGCGGGCCGAGGAGGTTGTGAGATATGCAAGATGGTTGAGCGAGTTGATGAGCGGGAGGGTGGACGTGCAATCGAGGGCGCGGCGGTCGTAAAGGGCGGTGGTGATGCCCACTGAAGCCTTGTTGGCATTCGGGATACTGAAGTTGACTTCACGCATGGCTGGTGATGTGCAGTGGTGCCGTCGCTGAAGAGATCAAACGGGTTGGGGGCGGCGGTGGAGATGATGCAGCACTAGTGTCGCATGGGTGTGGACAGCTGCACGCAGGCGACGAGGTGAGGAGCAGACAAAGAGTGCCTGGGTGTGGTGGCGCCGATGGAGATGGGCGTGCACAGGCAGAGAGAAGGGAGGCAGCGATGGCCGTATGGCTGGCGGTCAAAGGCGGTGGTTTGGGGCGAGCGTCTCAACCGCGGGTTCGGCGTGGGCGAGGAGCCAAAGGGAATCCGCCTGGCTGGCCGGGGGATTCAGCAGCCGGCGCCGGGTTGAAGGGCAGCACTATGGGGCAGCGAGATGCGATAGGGGCCGTGTGATGGGCCGCCTGCGCAGAGATGAGGTTGGCTATGCCTTCGCTACGGAAATGCTATGCGTTAGGGGTTGACCAGGGCAGGGGCGTTTGGCGAGCAGAGGCCTTTCTTGCTCTCACTTTCGAGTCCCGCGACTCGAAGCCAGGGCGTGGGATGGGTGGTGAAGGGCGGTGTGCTGTGGGCTGTTGTGGATTTGGCGGGTGATGGTGGGGGAGAGGAAGTATGTTCGGATGAGGCTGACGGAGATGAATGGGGTGAGTGTAGTGGTGGCCATGGGCGAGAGAGATGATAGTGAAACAAGACCTTGGCGGGCCTGCCAAGACTCTGGAACCCTCCAATTCATGCGCTGCGACAACAACACCAGGCCGTTGACTGCCTCGCCGCGCGAGTCTGAATAATCTGCAAAAACGCTGCAATTCACCGCGCACCGACACGGCGCCTGGAGTACCTCGTTGTCTACGAGGCCAGCCCACCGCCGAGCGCAGCCATGCCGTGCTGGGCTGCGTCGTGCTGACAAACACGCTGCTGGTCTTCGCTTGCGCCGTGCCGCCTCGGCCTGGACGTGCTTGCTGGCCGCTGTGTGGTGCTTTTCTGCTTTTCTGCTTTCCTGCTTTCTGCCTTTCGGCGCCTCTTCGTTACGTGTGGGTTGCAATTGATTCACTGGCCATCGCCCATGTCATCATGACCATGCCCGGTCGCTGTCTTCCTCAAGACATGCCGGCGCCACGGCGTTTAGCACCTGGGTCACGGGACCTACCCGCAGCTACAGCACCCCCACAGTCCCTGGCGCAGAACTATTTTTGCTGCCACACTCGTAATCGGCCATCGATGGGCTGGGGTCTACATAGATTTGGACGTGCAGCAGCTGGGAGCCTGCCGCTTCACCAACCAGCACATGGCCCCTGAAACCCTGCAGACACCCAACTAACGCGCCCTCTCATAATTCCATTGCGCCCCAGCTTGCCATCTTCACCCACCCCACAATGGCAACCTCTGCAAATGAGCCTCGCGTTCAGGACTTCGCTGCTCCTGCGTCGCCCGCGTCCCCCCAGGCGCAAGCTGCAAATGACGCTTCTCCGGCTCGCCTCGCCATCGACACTCAGCTCGACGGCCAGAGGAGTCGCGGCCACTCCGTCACCTCAACCACTGCGACCGCCGCTGCCAATTCTCCCGAGGACTTATGCTCGCCCGACTGCGCCTCCGTCGACACGACTTTGCGCCGGCGCATTACCCGCTCGCACACCGTGAGAACCTACGACAACTTCAAGTCCCCGGTTCGTCCGAATTGGGAAGAGCCTGGCGCTGAACCTGGAGTTGACCTCCAGAACGACGAGGATGCCGCCAAATACCACCACCTCTATGCCCAATGCCAGATTACCGTAGTAGATTTTTCAGATGAAAGGATCGAATGTCATGAGCTAGATAATGCTTCGCTCGAGCCATTCCTCAACCAGCCCAAGGAAGAGTGGGTATCATGTCGTTGGGTTAGCGTGAACGGATTGAGCTGGGACGTCATTCGTATGTTGGCAAACCACAAACAGCTGCATCGCCTGGCAATTGAGGATCTCATGAACGACAAGGGCCGTACTAAGGTAGACTGGTACTCGGATCAAGCTTTCAGTACGCACAACCCCATGCCGTCCGCTCAGCTTATGACCCGACCTAATCGTTCTTAGTGCTCATGACTCTTTCCAAACTCGTCCGAACACCCGTCGACGATTCCGACGGCGGCGACTCGGACTCCGGGAACGACGTATATAGACATCCTTCGCGGTCAAGATCACGACACCCTCCTCCAAAGAAGCACAAGAAGAAAGCAAAGGGTTTTTTTAAGACGGTCAAGAATATGCTTCGGCCTACAGTCGACGAGAAAAAGCAGAGAGACTTGGAGCATTCGCTGGACGGCCTGGAAAAGGATGAGTACAATTTGGACGGCACGCCATTATCCCAAATTCCTGAGCTCCCCTCAACAGCACAAGTTAGGACCTTGCAGCGGTATCGAGGTGGCCCCAATCTCGATCGTATATTATACCTCGAGTTGAACTCTGCACTAACTCCAAAACACCTTACTGTCAGCGTCGAGCAAGTCAGCATCTTTCTCCTAGCTGATAATAGCGTTATTTCTTTCTTTGAGCATTCTGCACCTGAGGTGGAGGAATGGATTCTCAAACGCTTGAAGACAGAAGATACCATCCTGCGTCGCAGCCAAGATAGTAGCATGATCGTCCAGGCCATTATAGATGCCATTATAGATCTGGCGATGCCCGTCGTAGCCGCCTACGAAGACGCCATGGGCGAACTCGAGCTCGATGTCCTCGATGAACCGGAAATCGGACACTCGCAACTTCTCTATCTTCTCACATCGGAACTCTCTATCCTTCGAAACACGATCCAGCCCATCATTTCCCTCATCAACGCCCTTCGCGATCACAAAGCAGACCCCTTAGCCCATTCATGGATCTCCCAGTCGAATAGCAACCTCGGAACCACCCGTAGGTCCATGTCAAATGTCACCATCAGCCCGCTGGCACATATGTACCTCGGTGACGTCGAAGACCATTGCATCATGATCACTGCTTCCCTTGATCAAATGCGACGCGCCGCAGACAATCTCATCGATTTAATTTTTAATATGATGGGCGCCTTTCAGAATGAAAGCATGAAGGTGCTCACAGCAGTCACCATCTTCTTCCTTCCGTTAACCTTCCTTGTCGGTTACTTTGGCCAGAATTTCGAAACGTTCCCCGGCGTGAAAAAACACTCGGACAGCTTTTTCTGGGTCATTGCTGTCCCGGTCATGGTTGTTACAATTGTGGTTCTGCTAAGTAATACGCTGACGAGGAAGAGCAAGCGTTGGATCGGCAAGTGGAAGAGGAAAGAAGCGAAGAGGCATGCGCTCAATCAGAAGCGGGCGCAGTCTAGCAAACACATTGCACAGGGGATTGGAATGGCCACGAAAGGCGGATTTGGTTTAAGCATGGAGAAGAAGAAGCTGAAGAAGAGACAGACCATGTACAAGCGAGGACAAGTTGGTTCGTTTTAGAACACAGCTTGGGGCTGATTTAGACATTTGATATGAGGGGGGACGATACAGGGTGCATTGCATAGGAGATAGAGTTTGGTAGATCTGGAGATACCCTAAATTTGCATTTTGAACATTACTGTCCTGTCGCGGGTGCAAGATGTGGAGCGTTGGAAATCAACGTGCATTGTCTAATCCCCCAATCCCCCAATCCCCCAATCGTAACCTCTATAGCGATGGATACATACCAATAAAACGCCAATTAATGCTTACCACGAGACCTTCCTGTGCGAAAACATTACGAACTAGATGGTTACGATGTCGAATCCATGCCCATCGGCGCGTTTCTCCTCGCCCCATCTATTGGACCTGACGGATCTTGCATTGCCATCCCGATCCAGCCTCAAGCAGCGGAAGACTATAATCCACGCATTAGCACAAGTCCACAAACGAAAAAAACCCCCCAAACAGATAAATCTAAGGAAAAGGGAAGGAAAAGAAAACTTACCTAGCACCCAGACACCACCCCAACTCTCGTCCCTTGATCTTCTTCGCAATCCTGACTTCGCGATCGATCGGCATTCCATACCCGGCCCTCAACAACGTGTACTGGAAATTCAAGTCTAGACACCACTCGGGCCGGCCCTTCAACTCGTCCACCGCCTTGGGCACCGGCTTGAACACATCCCACGCCGCCTCGCCGGCGCACACACGATTCGCCAGATCCTGCAGCTCGCGCAGGGTAAACGACTCGGGCATGCCGAGCTCCATTGTGCGGTCGTAGAAGTAGGACAAGAGGTAGACTGCCTCGCGGGCAAAGGTCTGTTCGAAGGGCGGCTGGTGGACGCCGCGGAAGGCACAGGGCGCGAGTTTGCACTCGTCGTCCTTGTGCAGCGACTTTTCGGCCCAGTAGCGGCACTGCGTGGGTGCGGGGGTCGCGGGGCCGGTCATGTTGACGGTGAGCTTGCCGAGGGGGTGGCCGGCGGGCATTTCGACTTTGGCGTCGCGGCTCATGCCGGGGGCGATGCAGGGGTTTGTGATGGGGTGTTTGAGGAAGTCGGTGTTGTCTTTGTTTTGCTGGTAGAGCGAGTCGATGATGGTGGCGTGAAGATTGTTGCGGGCTTCCATGAGGCCGTAGCCAAGGTAGGAGTGCTGGTACAGGGCGAAGCCGCGGGCGCCGAAGTCGAGCGCGTACTTGTGGTCGCCTTCTGCAAGCTTGGTGGGGAGGCCGCCGCGAGGCGTGTCGGGAAATGTGGGTTCGAAAATGATTTGGGTAGAGCCGCCGCCGAGGTCGAGGACTGCGGCCGTGGGGTTCTTGTCAGGTCCGCCAATGTGGCCGAGGAGATAGTTGACGGTGATCCATGCGTATACGCCTTCCATTTCGCCTGGCATGACTTCTACGCCACCTTTTTCGTCTGAGACGACGGGGAATGGGTACGCAGTTTCTAGGCGGTTGCGCACAGCAGCCAATGTGGCGTTGCTCTTGAGTTCGCCCAGTTTGCGGAGGCCTGCTGTTGCTTTTACGGCGACAGGTGTACATCCTTGGTATTCCTCTGGCACGTTCTTGAGCGCTACATTCATGAGGACATCCAAGCTCTTGGCTGCGCCCTCAGCATCGCCGTCATAAGACGACAAGCCAGACCCGCCCTTCTCCTTCTTCGCTGTCTGTTCGAAGATCTCATCCTCGAGCTCGGGGCTGGGGCCGCAGTTGTTGAATTTGTAAACGTGAATGCGGGAGCCTGTGCTACCAGCATCGATCATGAGTGCATACTGAATGAGGGGTTTATCCTTCGAGTAGCTCTTTGTGCAGGTGGCTTTTGCACCTCCCGAAGCAGTGTTCCCTCCTGACGAAAACGAGCCTCTGGACAGGCCATCCCGCGGCACAACAAAGTACAATATCAACAGAATGAACGCAATCACGCCGCCCGTCTTCAGATAACGTAGCCTCTGCCCCTGATTCATATTGCCACTCTTATAATCGCCCATGAAGCCGTTGGAATTCGTGGACCGGTGGTGCGAATGTCGATCTGGTTTCTCGTAAGGGTCCTCGCTGTCGCGGCGAGGATCAAAGTTGCGCGGTAAGGTGACGGAGACTCGGCGACGGGGACCAGAAAAGCTGAAGTAGGACCAAATGCCGGGTCGTCGTTGGCTTCGTCCGGAAACTTCGACGCCGCTGGACATGCCACTAAGAAGCACTAGTAGGCAGAGGGAAGGGAGGAGGGAGGGCGAGATTTATTGTGGCGTGGGCATGGAGAACAGGTTGGACAAGGCCAAAGTGGGTTTGGCTCTGGCGTTGCCCCTGGGACTGACAAGGTGGCAAGTAGGTGGATCAGGCAGTGTTCGTATGGCGTTACACTTGTCCCTGGTGCTGGTTCCAGTGTTTTTTTGGCTGAGATGTTGAGTCCCTGAATCTCTTGGCAGACCGATGCAAGCCATCATGCTCTGATTGGCGCGGAGCAGCAGCACTTCAGCTCACACTCAAGAGCGTCAAATACATCGGCTAATGAGATAGTGTGATGATAGAAAATACATTGGCTTCAATGGAGGAACTATATCATCTAAGTACCCTCTGTCTGGGGGGCAAAAGCATCTTTTGAATGCCATGTGCGTTAAGACGGCTATATTGTGTTCAAGTCATGCAGAACTCCCGGCTGCATCCCGCAAGGATTACAAGGAATACATGTGTTTGCGCGAATCGCAGGTCGATGCAAACTACGTTTGTGATAGCACGACGTCGTACTTGCAAACTCTAGAGGCAATGAGCCCTCTATTGCCAGGCGAGGGCGGATCGTGGATGTTTAAATCCTAGGCGGCTCTCAAGGAGCGAAGCCGCAGACATGCCCTTCTGGAGGTTGCCTGCTACTCTTTGTGTGGTTTTTCCAGCACCATTTGATTCACCCAAAAGACAGGCCAGCCCTCTTCATCACGCTTTCAAACTCCTCAAGGCTCACACTGCCAGTATCCTTTCCCTTACCCTTAACACCGCCATTTGCCTCGAGAATCATATCCTTGAGCACGTCGTCTGACACGTCTTCCCTCAGCTCTTTTGCAACTCTTCTCAAATGTGCCACGGTTATTGGTCCGGGACCACCGTGTGTAAAAAGGCGATACGCCGCGCTGACCTCTTCCGCGTTGCTTTCAGATTGATAATATTCATCGTCATTATGATCGTTATTTTCGTCGGATCCGCCCTCTTTTGCATGCAGCGCGATAGCAGCATACGACAGAAATGGTACAAAATCCACAAAGCCCGTCTGAAGCGGATCGATGGTCGCGAGTATTGGTGGTATTTCGGACTTATCGGGTGGAAGGTTTAGAGAGCTATACGCAAATTAGCAGTGTTTCTTTCAGTTTGCGACACAGGTAGCCTACATCAAGCAGCGGCGCACATCATCCTTGCGCAAGACGCCCTCTTTGGAATCAACGTGCTCAGGATGACGTACCGCAAAAAGCGCAAAAGCTTCCCGTATCTCAGCTTCCTGATCTGCGCTCAATCCATTCTCCTTCGCAAGCTTGGATGCGCGTTTCACAGGCGCGCGGTTCTTGGCTGGGACTGCACGGCGCTTCGGTGGCTGAGTTTCACGGTATCAGTACAGGCACATAACATGGTGGCCAGAAACTTCGCAGCTACTTACCATGATGTTTGCCTCTACCAGAGCATAGAGTCGTTCTGAGGGCCCGCATCAACACGCTAGTGACTGTGCTCGGGCCATGCCGCGCCGTCTACCTAGCACTAGCGCGCTTTGACTCGATATTAAAAATTCACGCTCGTTTCCTTACCTTCTCTTCTCCACACTTTTCCTTCCAGTCCACCTTTCCTTAACTCTTACTCATTTCGACCGGCTTTCTTACTTCAGTCTCTTTTCTCATTTCAATCTCCTTTCTCATTTCCGCGCTATTTATTCTCTCGATTTTCGCTTTTGTTCTTTGCATCAACCGCGCCAATACTCAAACGACACCCTCCGGGCACACGACTCTCGACCCTCTATCCTCTATATTCTCCACTCCGGCCGAATATCTAGCGTTACACGCTCTTTACTGCTCAACCTTGAGCCGCGACAATGGGATGCCATCTCTACCTGAGGCATACCCTTATAAAATACGAGCTGAGCTCGCTAAAGCCGAGTGTAGCTCGTAAATCGCAGAGTGAATCCACTCGACGTCGAGCGCACGCAGGCAAATATCAAGTCAAAAGCTCATGAGGTCGGACATCAGCTTGACGACTCGACCGATCTTCTGATGCTTCCTTCCTCATGATGCTTTCTTTCTTATACCACGAAGTGGTTAAGAAATACACGTCGCTCAACTGCGACCACAAACATCTTACCCACATTGTGGATGACATACCACAACGTGGTCGACAAGAAAAATTTAAATAATATATATATATATATATAAACGGCTAGGTCCCTGTCTACAAGCAACCCTTGCGAGTACGGGGCAATCCCAGCCACTGAATGCTGAGCCAGGTGAGGTTGGACCTCCTGCGCGAACAGGAGCTTTTGACAATCCCGGACTCCCATTTCAGTGGAAGGCCACCCGATATTGAGCTTGTTCTCTGACAGGCCGTAAGGCCCATGGCGCTTTGCTCGAAGGCACTTGCGAGTTCACGGTGGACCAGTAGTCACAGCGTTTCTGCGGCGTTGTTGTGGGGCTCGGGGACTCATACCGCACCATCTCTTGCCTGTTACCGTCAGGTGCATGTAAGAATGTGCGGCGTTGTTGTGGGGCTCGGGGGCTCATACTCTACCATCTCTTGTCTGTTGTTACCGTCAGGTGCACGTAAGAGTGATAGTCATGATGATCTTTTGATCATCATTCCGCTTCCAATTAAGCTAGAGCTCGTCAATACGTTATTCATCCACGTTGAACGAGTGTGGACAGGGAAGCAAGATTGATCCAGTCATTGCCCGCTACCTCTGGGTGGTGATGCCTTTGTTTTCTCATGTCCGTTGAGCCGATCAGTTGGCTCAAGGGTTAGGAAACAGAGGGCACATTTTTCCGTGAGTACAGACACCTTGGTATCTTCCAAACGTGTTTCTTGCATGTGTGTGTGATGATGGCTTGAAGCCACTGAGTGACAACACATACTGTATGAAGTGTCTGCTCACCTGATCCCTCCCTCCATCAATTGATTGTCGGAAAACCCTTCCTTCACGCTTGCCACGTGCCCATCAAACTTGTTGCTCACTTGGATAACATGGTGCATATATTTATTGCCATAGCTAGCAGGGGATTACGCATGCCTTCGGGGCGAGCGACGCGTGAGGAAGTTCTTCCAAATTCCCAGATGTTGCCCCCGATCGAGGTTGCCGTAGTGCAAGGAGGGTTGAATCCGGGATTTGAAAGCCTCATCAAAGGTGCCGACACGATTTGAAGTGAGGATCAGGATGCTTCGTAGTTTTCGAAGACATGGAGGAAGAGGGAGGCAAATGCGTTTCGCCCTTGGTCATTGAAGTTAGTTTGCCCCAGAAATACGTCGGCTTAATCCAGCAGCACCACTTGCCCCAAATCTTGTTGAGATAAAGTTCTTATTCGAGGTTTTGCTAGGTTAAGGGCGTCTCTTAGTTTCACAATGGCGTTGGCTCATAAGTCACGGCACCTCTTGCAAATGGCTTGTCACTAGACTACAGAACTTGCCATATTTCTCATCATCAAAGTCTGTCAGCTTCCGGACACAATCTCGGTGCAATTCGCTTAATTCATCGAAAGCCATCGATCTATGATAGTACCAAATATCGTCCGGGCAACAAAGATTCTTATCAGTCAAGATCAGGATATTCCTCAAGTCGGGATCGCGTTGTTGAAAGCGGTCACCACTTCTCTCATGTCATGCAACTCCAAAGTTAATGTTTCAACATCTGATATTACTCGAGGGAGAGATTGTTAATCTTGCGCAGCTTTGTGGTCCTCACTCTCTTGTTCCTTTACATTGTAATGTTTCCCAGCTGAATGTACCATGCCTTGCTTTGTTGGAGCTATCCATCGGCATCAGGTATAGGAGTGATAAAGCCTATTTTCCGTTGATATACTCACACTTCTCCGCTGCCAACGAAGTCAACTCTGCGATAGTATTTCCGCTCAACATTTGCAGCACAGTTACATTTGTTTTCAGCTCTTTTGAGAACCAGAACTGCATCTCTACGGCGACTAACGAATCGACTCCATATTTGTAGAGCGGCTTATTGGAATCAATGTCTTCGATTGGAATCATGAGTGCGCGTGAAAGCCTGTTGACGAGAGCCGTAGCAATTATAGCACGTGTATCCTCAACTGTCTTTGCTTCTCTGATCAGATTTCCGTACTGGATAGATTTCGTTTCTCTTTGTTCGGTTGTGAGGGCCTTATCCATCTGAAAGAGGGGTCGGAACATTGGCTTTTGCATCCAGGCATGCTCTTCGACGAGGCCGCTCTTTGCTACTTGTGCTGGCGTGGTCAAGGCACTCAACCATTGCGACTCCCAAGTTGATGCGGGAACCTTGCTCCTGTGACTTGGATCACAGACACGCTCCATCATGAAGTGGATATCTTTCTCATCGATAACATCGTGGCCGGTATACGACAATGCAAGACTTTCAGCGAGATTTGATCGCTCAGCGATGTAACCAACCGTAGTAACGACCCCCATATCAAAGGCGACTGTGTGCTGGCCGCGGTATGTACGATATCTTGCGAAAGCATCCTGGAAAGCGCATCCTGCGGCGTAATTGCTCTGTACTGGAGCACCGTGCACACCAGCCAGAGAAGATAGTAGGACGAAGAAATCCATTTGCGAAGGTAGATATTTGTGAAGACTCCAAGTGCCTTGAACCTTAGGCTTCATAGAAGCTTGAAATCCATCAAAGCTCATTTGATCGAACATGTCGGTCTAAATACAGGTCAGCCGCGTCGAAAATTTGATAATAGTCAATACTACTTACCTGAACAACCATACCAGCATGTACACAGCCTAGAATTGGCGGCATTGAATTCTGAGATTCTTGAATCGCCGCTGCAACAGCCTGGTCTTCGGTGATGTCACATGATGGTGCAAGGATTTGGGCCCCTTTGGCTTGCAAACTATCCACGAACTTCCTTGCTGCGGGTGTGCTGACGCCTGACCTCGATAGGAGGATAAGATTCGTGGCGCCTCGGTCTACCATCCATCGAGCGATACTTCTACCGATGCCACCAAGGCCGCCGGCGATCACGTAGGTGGCGTTCTTTTTTAGTTGAAAAGTCACTTTCCTACTAGGAACGATCTGATAATCATAGTCAGTAACCAGCTCCCCATAACCTGACACGTAAAATCATACCGGAATAACGTCCTCTACCGTCCAATCCACCACTGCCTGTCCTTGTCCCGTCTGCAAGTATCTGAAAGCATCTTCATACTCTGACCTTTTGAAGTTTTTGATTGGGTATGGCGGCTGGACTACCTGTTTTGTTATTGCAGAAAGAAGTACTCCAACTTCCTTGACTAGTCTACCCATTAGGCCAATATCATGTCGGTTTACGGCCTCGATATCTATTGCCGAGAATGTCGCTCCCTTTAGAAATGGCGCCATTGGTAACGACGCAAATTCATTTAAGTCATGTTTTCCAATTTCTAGGAATCGGCCCAAAGGCGCCATGCATCGCCACGTCTCGAAAAGTGTATCTCCCGCCATGGAATTGAAGACAACATCAATACCACGGCCCTTGGTGACTCTTATTATATGTTTGACGAATTCAGAAGATTCAGTCCTGAAGAAGTGGTCTCGGGGTATATAATCGAACCGCTGCATGAGGCGGTCCTTTTCGGTTTCGGTGCGAACGGTTACGTATATGATAGCGCCTGCGAGTTTTGCCAATTGGATAGCGAGTTGCCCATACTGATCTGCCGCCGAGTGAATGAGAATCGTTTCTTTAGGCTGTAGCCGTGCGATATGGTTGAGCCCATAATGTGCTATTATTGTTGACGAGGGCAGGGTGGCGGCGTCAGTGAAGCTCATGTGCCCAGGGATTGGTATAATGGCGTAATCATTACTACGGATGAAGGTCTTGAAGCTTCCATCCCTAGCAATTCCGCATACACGGTCTCCTATGTGAAGGTGAGAGGATGGTCCGGTTTGGGCGACAACGCCAGAATAGTCCTGCCCGATGTGATCATCAGAGAGTTGATTCAAGGTCACCATCATATCTCGCAACGTTAAACCCGTTGCCATCACGCGGACTATAACTTCTCCCTCTGCAAGCTGTTGTTCATCAAGCTCATCATGTACAAAATGGAAGCTGTCCAGTTGGCCGGGAGAGAAACCAAGTTTAAGAGCCATTGTTGACCCCGTGTCGACGCTGGTTGCAACCGGTATATTCCCTCCGAATCTCTTGTTGTACGCATCATTAATTTCCTTAGCTTCAATGACCCTCGGTACATGTAGCAAACCTGACCATTCTGCCAATTCTGTTTCCACAGTAATCTGCGGTGCATTCCAGACCTTCTCTAATATCTTGACGGTTACATCAGATGCGGAAGAGATATCTTCAATGTCAAGGTGCATGAATGTAAAACCGGGTCTTTCCAGGGTGATGGATTGACCGAATCCTGATATGAGTGCCGTTTCGGGTCGCTTGGCTGATGGTCCGCCGCCTTGAGTGATCCATATCTGCCTTGAAGATATATTTATGTAATCTTGAAGTTGCGAGTAGTCGGTTAAAGACAACGAGGCTAGGGTACTTCGTTCAAATTCTAGAAGTGAGATAAGAATGGCACCGGAGCTACTATGTGGGAGCGATGAAGGCGAGATGACCTTATTGTTAGTGAATATTGACATCGATAGCGAATCTTGGAGCTGGCTTGCAACTTCTTTTTGAGCTGGCGTATCATCCGCTAGTATGAAGACTGGAGGTATGGAACCAATCTCTTTCTTTTCTTCGCTGAGAACTCTTGCGGCCAAGAAGCTGCAGATATGGACTGATGAGTCTACATCATCTTCGAGACAGATGTCGACGCCATTAAATCCCGTATTTTTTAGCGCCTGGTCCCACTGCTTCTTTGTAAGGATAGCGCTGTGCTGCTGAATTCTTTCAGGCTCGACGCTTCTCCACCAACCAGGCAAAACTCCAGCGAAGCAAGGGATAACCGCGCTGCGAAGATTTGTCGGCTCCATTAACAGCAGGTGTCCGCCCGGTTTCAATAATTTTCGTATGTGAATTAATGCCTCCTCAATATTGACTACGGCATGAAGCATCGAAACAGCAATCACAATATCATATGTTCTGGGCTTGAAGCCTTGCTCAATTGGGTCTTGTTCGATGTCGAGGATTTTGAAGTTCATCCGATTTGCGTGGGCCTTAAACTTTTGCTGGGCTTCTTGGAAGAAACTTGGTGAAATGTCGGTATAGTCGTACCGTGAGTATCTAGGCGTTACCTCCGTGTATCTTCCTTGCTGTGAAAGATATCGTAGGGTCGGCTCAGTTCCACTACCAGTACCAGCGCCGACTTCGAGGATAGAAATGTCAGGGTTTTTATGAGCTACCAAATCAACATATGCAGCTAAGCGCTCCAATGAATAGCTGAAAAGTGGACCTTGATATATGTCTGATGCGAGGCCACGGTTAAAGAACAGATGAAGCGGGTCAACTTCGAGGCGAAGGATAGGGAGTAGATTGTATCCAATCTCTGCATAGGCCTTGCATGCAGGAGAAGATGCGGAAAATGAAGTAAGAAAAGCTGTTCGGCGTGCATGGTCTAAAAGTAAAGAGGACCATTGTGGTTGAGATAAGACATCGTAGGCATCGTTGACGTGGAGAAAATCTTCTATCCATGCGACATACTTTCGAAGGTGCTCGGGCAGGATAGTGCGCTGGTCTGCGGACAGATATTTCAAAGCTTCAGCCATGAAATGCATGCACACTACTTCTGTGGTTGCATCGGTAGGAGCAGGGAGATCATCTGTCACTTTGCTACAGATTGCTGCCACTTGGGTTTGGTTCAGAAACTCTATGTCGGGTTTCCAGTCGAATTGATAGCAGAGCCTTCTGTCATTTCTTCCACTGTTTATACCTATGTTATTGTTAACACTAGTCATTCGGGCATGCCGAATATCAATTAAAGTGGTCAATGTTGATGGATCGTATGCTGTCACAGCGAAATCAACGTCTTTAATCATCTGACCCAGAATCTGACCCTGAAGGTGGATCTGCTGTTCTTGAGGCATATACAACAGATCCTGTGATACCCAGAGATCGGATATTTGAGTTGGAACCATGGTGGGCACAGTTCGTGTTCCGCCATGGGTGAGAGTGACAACCGGTACGTGAAACAAACTGTCAAGCGCAGTTGGATGAATGACATGATCACGTTCCTGCTTTTGTGGTGGAATCTTGACTCGCCAGTTCCCAATCCCAGTGTTGGCGGTTGTTTTCTTACTCGGCCCATCGAAGTAGATGTCTTGCAATGTCTGGAAGGTTGAACCAAACTCAACACCCATCTCAGAAAAGATCTTGTAGAATTGCTTTGATGAAACAGCATCTGTACAGCCACTAGAGAAAACGCCGAGATCAGGTATTGCCTGCTGATGTTCATCTTCTTTGAGCTCTAGCGCATAATTCTCATCCTCTTCACACGCATCGTTGGGGATCCCGCGCGCGTGTGTTCTCCTTTCCACTTTGATCGATCCTGTGCAGATGATCTTGAATTCGTTTTGTAAGATGGAGTATATACGAAAATCCCACTTGTTATGCAGACGTGGTTCACGGGTTTTTGCGCTTGGGCATCGTAGAAGGATCTCTGTTTCGACCCCGCGCTCATCATCAGGCACAAGGAGCGCGTTATGCACGATAACATCTCTAAGGTTATAGCCTTTGACTGTGGCCTCATCGTCTGAGAGAAATCGTGCCGCTTCGATTGCCATAACTAACATTCCTGCTGCTGGATATAAGATAGATTCGCTAACCTATAGCCAAATTAGAAACATAAGAAAACTATACTTGAGGGGATTTCACAAACCATATGATCTTTGATCCACGGATGTTCAGACTGACGGATCGTAAATCTCCACTTAGCCTCGGATGGATTCCAATCTGGGTCCGGGTTCCCTAGCAAATCAAGACGAGTATGAGAACGGAATCTACGAGACTTTGATAATCTACTCTCGAGCCAGTAGGGTTGAGCATGATTGAATGGGTACTCAGGAAGATCGATGAGCATCTTAGGCTCATCTTCATTCAGCGAATGCTTATTGACAGCGGCTATATCCACCGAATAGCCATGTGCGTAAAGATCCCCTGCTAAGGTCTTTAAGCTCGATACCGAGTCTATGCTGCGGCGTATAGTACCGCCGTAATTAAATGCAGCGTTTGCAGGAAGACAGTCCTTAACATGCCTTTCCATTGTAACGTGAGGTCCAATTTCCACGAAAAAGTTCAGCAACCCAGAAATGATTTGGTCGCCAGTCTTGGCCGCTTCCACATACAGAGATTGTATTGCGTCGGAAAAGCGTACCTGGGACACGAGATTTTGGACCCAATAGTCTGCCGTAGCCAAAGTGTTTATCGTAATCCTGCCACCCGTAACAGAAGAGAAGAACGTTGGCGCTATATCGCTTTTGTGCCCAATGACTGGAGAAATTCCAGCGATTGCACTTTTATACTCGCTGGCTATCTTCATCATGAATTTTGAATGATAAGCGATGGGTATGTTGAGTTTGCGGGCAAAAGTAGAGTCCTCAGCCAACCGCTTCCCAAGAGCTTCGACCGCAGATTTTGATCCAGTTACCGTAGTACTTCTGGGACTATTAATACACCCGACGAAGAGCTCTTCAGCTCCGGAGATTTTCTGGATATCTTCAAAGTGAGCCTGTAACTCTTCGACCGACAGCGCAACAGCCATCATGGCCCCGGAGTTACACTCGTTTGGTGAGAGGAGATTAGAAGTGACAAGGCCTCTGAAATATGCAATCGACCACGCTGAATGTTTTGAAATGGCTCCAGCACAATATGCCGCGGCAATCTCACCTGATGAATGGCCAACGACACTCTTTGCGTAGATCTGCCAGCTTGCGAGTAGTTCAACTAATGCAATCTGAACTGCTGTACAGATTGGCTGAGCCAAGGCAGGTTCGTTGATTCTAGTATTCTCCTCGTCTTTCTCAATTTCGTCTATGAAGAATCAGTCTTGTTCTTGGATATATACATGAGCTATACATACCAATTACAGACCATGATGCCCCGAGGCTTTGGAAATGGCGATTCGCTTCTTCCAAACTGAGTCTGAAGACTTGGAGAGCCAAAAGACCCTGACCCATATTTGCCCATTGCGCACCCTGGCCGGTAAAAACAAAGTGTAAGGATGGTGCAATCGACCGACGTACTGGCCTTGAGAAGTTATCTTCAAACCCATTCGTGATCTGGTTAGTTGATGTTACAAGACTGAAGGACTTCCAAGGGAGTAAATTGCGCTTCACTCCCAAAGTGTAGGCAAGATCTTTCAGATAGCTTGGCGACGCTTCGACGAATCGCTCAGAAATGTGCTGACAAAATTTATTTGCAAGCCTGCTAATTCCGGCCTCATCTGAAGCTGACCAGCTTAAGAGATATGGTATATCGATAGTCTCCGGCGGTGTGTGCATCACCTCGCCGTCAGACGACGGCAAACTATTGGTAAGTCTTGCTTCAGAGGGGTCGATAAACCCATACTCAATACTTTCGCGATCTTCACCTAGTTCGTGGTCAGTAATGTCGGTAGTGTTATGATTTCCAACCAGTCCTCGGTCTCGCAAGAAGTGCAAAGCATCATCTAACACTACGTGCGCATTGCTACCTCCATACCCAAATGCGTTCACTGACGCTCGCCGTAAGCCTTTTTTGGGCCAAGGTTTTGCTGTTCTAGGGAACTATAATAGAATTAGATAGGAACTCCGCGTTCAGTACCATACATACCACCATGTTCCAGGTTTCTGCTGGGATGCTGGGGCTTATTTGCTTCAGTAAAGCAATAGGTGGAATCATTCCTTTTTCAAGAACCAGAATAGCTTTGATCACGCCTGCAACGCCAGCAGCAGCTTCAAGATGGCCGATATTTGCTTTTGTAGCTCCAATATGGAGAGGGTCGTCAGCACTTCGGATCTTGCTGAAGACTCGGTGAATGGCATCAGCTTCGATAGCATCCCCAGCGCTGGTACCAGTTCCATGTGCTTCAAAATATCTTGTTTCGGCGAGATCTAGACTGTTATTCAGATAGGCACTACGAATGAGATTTGCTTGAGCTTCAGCGCTTGGCTTGGTAATGGATGCAGTTTGGCCATCGTGATTTGTTGAAGTCCCTCGGATAACTGCTCGAATGGTGTCGCCATCCTGCAACGCATCTACAACACGTTTTAATATGAGAACGGCAAATCCTTCGCCTTTGGCATAGCCATTAGCGCCGGCATCAAAAGACTGGCACCGACTGTCCGGTGACAGAAAATTGAAATTCGAAAGTGGAATAACACTTGCCGTAGGATCAAGGTATAGCCCAGAGCCACCAACTAAGCTCTATACCAAAACTGGTTAGAAATAAATTTTAGTATGGGTTCTGATTCTTACCATCGATGACTCTTTGCGCCGCAAACTATTACAAGCAAGGTGAAGTGCGACAAGGCTACTCGAGCAGGCAGTTTCGATTGTAAGACAGGGTCCTTTGAGGTCATAAAACCAACTGAGGCGATTGGACATCATGGCTGTTGAGTTTCCGATCGCTCGATACTTTGTTTGTATTTCTTCGTCGGCACCGAATAACTTTTCGTACTCGCCACTAATGTGACCCATATACACGGAGGTATTTGAGCCTTGTGCTTTTGCAATTGAGATCCCAGCTGTCACGGTATCAGTGCTGAATACGACCCAGAGAAAGTGACAAACGAAAGCGACAGTTGAAATAAATGTACGGACTGAGAGTTATAGATATAGCGATCTATCTTACGCTCATTCCATACGTATTCGCGCAGAGAGATTGTAGGCTTATCGGCACCAACCAGCAACTACATACCATTATCAAATGCTCTGTACGAGGTTTCGAGAAGGCCACGTAGCTCAGGATCCATGCATTCAGCCTCAGCGGCACTCATTGAAAAGAACGGGGCGTCGAAGAGAGCAACGTTTTCCTTCAGAAAATGTCCTCCTTGACACGGTATCTTCAAACAACAGTTAGCAGATGCCTTTTAAATGAATTGGTTACATACCGTGTCTAGGCGAGAGCTATCTGAACTGTAATAACCGCTCACATTGAATCTATCTGAGGGCACTTCTGTCATTGCGGACCTTCCTTCCACAACCATCCTCCAAAACCCTTCATAAGAATCAGCATCTTGCGGGAAGCGAAGTGAGAATCCGACAACAGCAATGGCATGGTCGATATCGAGCGAGGTCTCCATGATACAAATTTGTATGTTGTCGAAAACTATTCGGTCGCCTGTACTGGCACAATTCAAGTAAGAGAGACTCGAGGCTTGTAGGTTCGAGCGGCATAAAACAATAGCCAATTACAACTGCCGAGGATTCTACGTCCTTATACCGCAAGCTCAGGAATAATCCAGCTCAGAACTGACTATATCCAATTAGGCAGCCTATCTCGCAAGGACCTGATACTTCGAGTGACGTCAAGATAGAATACCACAGCCGCGTACATTTTGAGTAGCTCTAAAGACCGGAAAGGATCTACCTCGTTGCTTATTGGCTATTATATTGCTTGTGGGGTATCGCCTCTTTCACGAATATTGCTAAGAACTGCCAATGACTCGTTGGCACTTCGGTGTAAGTGGACGTTACAGCATTAATATTCGTGTGTATTGGGAGCTTTACGCCTTGCAAGGGTAGCCCGCATTTCCAAAAATCATTGCTTATAGGGCCGAGCCAATGGCAAACTCCCCAGCTATGTAAATTATGATGTGGTCTTGATGTATCATATGATAGAATTACCACGCCCCACACTAGGCATGATGTCGCATACTGGTACCCGTCACTAAAATCAAGCTAAGCAGCGCCACATATCAAATGACAGGTACTCAATTTATCCGGCTGGCTTGAACGGCCCGCACCTTGGCATTCGTTCCGAATGTAGTAAAAGGATTCATCACGATAAGCGCTGTACCATGCTCACATAAAAGTGTTGCTCTCGGTCTCCGAAGAAATCCATGTAGATATAGTCACCTCTAGCTTCGTGCTGCCGGACGCTGTCTAATTATCGGGCCAGCAAGGCTGAATCGCCCTCCCATGGGAGGAGCTGCGGTCACTTCGGCGCCTAAAAAATAGTATTGATATATCCCATTTCTCATCCTTTCTGGCATCTGAACAACAAACAACAAAAATGAGGCCCCTTCTGCGCAATGGTCAATACAACTTTGATGCATGCATCGCTACCGCTACGCTGGCGACGGCTGCGGTTGTGTTGAGATTTGCGGTGCGCAGGAGCATGAAGCAAGTCGTGACATTATCTGAGTGGCTCTGTCTCTTGTCACTTGTGTTTTTCTATGCGTATTGCGGCGCTATGATATATTGTAAGTTCTTCGGAGCTGCTTTCCTACTCAAATTACTTACCGGAATCCATAGACATCATTCATCTATCACCAAATGGAAATGGGAATTTCGATACTCATCTGATTGCAAGCCCTTTAGAGCTTGTTCCATTGCTCAGAGTTCGTATAGTATACGTATAAGCTTGGGAAATAGCTGCTGACGACCGCTAGATACTGTTCATAAGTGAGATGTTCTTCAGCTGCGGCATAACAACGGTCAAAATCAGTATTCTCTGCTTTTACCATACCATATTTTCAATCAGCACCACTTTCCGTCGAACGGTGTACGCATCCGGCGCGTTATGTCTCATATGGCTCATCGTCATTATATTTGTTGTAACGTTTCAATGTTCGCCTATTTCCGCCTTCTGGGAACAAATATCTTCGCCTCTTTATTGCAAAGCCTCGGCAACGGTCTTGCTGGGGTATGAAGTGTCGAATCTAATCATTGATGTTATCATACTACTTTTGCCAGTCTTGATGGTCCGCACCCTTCAACTGCCAGCTTGGCGAAAGGCATCAGTTGCCGGTATCTTCCTTCTAGGCGGGTTGTGAGTATTCCTTAATTTGATCGCGGGGTACAAGTACTAAGGCTTTCAGCGTCTGCGTGGCCAGCATAATTCGCATAACATGTATCTGGAGGCCTCCCAATACTACAACTAATCGTGAGTTAATCGAGTAAAGCCCCGCTCTCCGGAGAGAACTGACATTGTGTCAGTCCACTTGCCGACGACCATCATGTGGTCAACCATCCAACTCGGGACTGGTATTATATGCGCATGTCTACCTACATATGGGCCCCTTCTAAAATCGGAGCCTGTTCAGCGCACAATCTCGCGGCTGCTCAGTTCATTCCGCTCCGAGAAGCAGTCTTCTGGCTCCTTTGACTCGAAGCAAAAGGAAGTCCCAGTGCGCGAGAACCAGAGGATTGACCCCTGGCAGCGTATCGAAGAGGGTCGCCACGCGGCTCCAATGAATACTACCAGCAGCCGGCCCAGTGACATCGAGCTAGACCCAATGTCGTCGCAGAAAAACCTAGTCGTTGACGCAAAGCATATGGTTTGAGGCTGTATGCGCCCCAAAATAGAAACATGTTAGTTTGCCTTCCGAGGCTTGTATTGTACGGTTTGGTCAATTGGCAGCCCGGTTGTCTGTCATTGAAGTACTGTGTTGTTAGATATCATATTAGACGAAATATTTCAACGTGCGCGACCAAAGTCCGGTATATTCCCAGTGTCAGCTGAACCTTTGCTTGATCTAACAGGAAACCTTCCGGAAAGCCTCGAAAGGTGGAGGAATTGGTCTTGGGGGCCATTTGTCGAGTGGGCAAACGTACCCACCTCTGCCCCACAAAACCGTTTTACCCCGGAAGTCAGGCGTGCCAGGCTACATTAGTCCCCCCCCCCACAAAGGGCTGTGCAGTCTTGGTCTCCGATGCATGCTTACTGCATCCTGTCGGCTGTGTTAAAAGCCGAGGCAGGGACCCCCAGCAGGAAACATTCCAATTGCACTGGAGATCAACCCAAAAAGATCTACACACACCCCTGCCGCGGCGATTCGGGTCCCTAAACACAGAGGAAGGTGCAGTAGATAATGGCCACTAGATTTGGACCTTGCCAACTAATTACCTCCTCAGGCGTCCAACGAAACGGTCGGGAATCAAGGAGTGCCGCATGTTGGGATTGATTGTGGCACGGTCCGTGGTACAGCGCCCGCACCTTTCCACGCCCCATCCACTCGGGAACGCTTTATAATAGACATTCTACGATAAATGGAGATGAAGTATTCCCCTCTGTCGGGTCTGCTTTACTACGACAGCCTTTAATTGAGGCCGCGCCGCGCAGGTAGGGAAGGCAATCTCTTGTATTATTTCACTACATACACGTCGTCCTATTGCGACTTGCATTTCCTCTAGTAGAGCTTCCCGACCGTCTTACTAAATTTTCACAATTCATCGTTATATCAAACAACCTATCAAATGGCACCAATATGGTCTTATCAGCCCTTCAAGGGCATTGTCACAGCTTTGCTCGTATCGCTTTCTCCCCTTTACTTCTCTATCCTCACACTCTACTACATCCCTGTACAATTCCGACCCCACCCAGATTGGTCGCTTCACACCTCCCTAGGTCGAGCTTTCTACATGCTCCTCTTCAAATATTCGGCTCTAATTCGAATGGCTCCGGACTATGCCAAGCCTTCTGCTGCCTTGGGGAAGCGCTTTGTTCTAGTCAAACCTTCCTCCCCCGCAAACTATACCGGGGTTCTTGACCATCCAACGATTAAGCCCGTTCCATTCGGCGCAATCTGGTTCCCTCAGGTGCCAAGTACCCAAGATTTAAAGTCAAAGAAAGTTGTGTTGCACTTGCCAGGCGGCGCATACGTCATCGCCTCACCGCCAGCCCAGACGGGCGAATTTCCTTCGTCCATTTACAGCAGCGAATTGGATGCCTTTACATTTTTTGCACAATACCGCGTTGCTGCTACCCCAGACCAACGTTTCCCAGCTGCTATACAAGATGCTGTGACTTTCTATTCCTATCTTCTGGAGCTCGGCATCCCCGCAAACAACATCATAATTTCGGGGGACTCAGCTGGTGGCAATCTAGTAATTGCCTTGCTTAGATATATCGAAGATTGCAAAGGACTCCTACCACGGCCGTTAGGAGCTATTGCGTGGTCACCGTGGGTCAATGTAACACCCGAGGCGGTATCAGCCTGCCGCCGGAGTGCCAACTACAGCACCGACTTAGTCCCGTGGCAGACACTGAAATGGGGCTTGGAAGCGTACCCCCCAACTTCTACAGAGGCCTCTGAAAGCAGCCAACAATACGTATCCCCAGCTCAGTATCCTTTCGCGACTGGTACGCCATTAGTTCTGCAGGCTGGTGACGTCGAAGTCTTTCACAAGGATATCCAGTCCTTTGCAAGTGACATGGCCAATGAAAAGGGCAGCAAGGTGAAGTATGTAGAGACAAAAGGAACTCCCCATGATTTGATACTTTGTGGACGAATTCTAGGATTAGGACAAGAAACCAAAAATGTTGTACAAACAGCCTACAACTTCTTTAAGAGTTGTTAGTTGATGGTCTTTCTCCGAGGTAGATTATCGAGAGGTGCAATAGTACAGGCGCACAAGGCGCAGAGGCTATGTATGTGTGGTCTCAAACATTGAGGTTGCTAGGACATTATATCGATGGTATGCAATAAATTGAAAGGGGTGGGCGTTCCAGTCTTGCTTGAAAGCACTACAAACCGAGGAGGCAGCAAAGCTAATAAAATTTTCTACGATTGATATTATAGAGCACCTGGTGCGACAAGCTATCAATATTAGGCGCAAAGTTGACAGAATATCTATGGCCTTGAGATGCGCTATCTTCCGTGACGCGAACTCCGAACGAGAACGATTTGAGCTACACAAAATCTATTGTGGCTGAGTTTGAACGATGTGTTCACATTGTTATTGGGGAAACTTGTCCAGCTCTGCGAGAATATTATGCAGCCGTGTGCCAAGCTTAAAATGTAAAGTGAGCTAGGACGGAGTAATATGACTGAAAAGGCTTATCTATTACTTCATACTTATAAACCATAGTAGATGTGATAAATATTAGCTGTAACTTACTTCCATTCCAATTGACATAATCTGAGCGTTCTAATCTTCTGGAACAAGCAAGGACGCAAGTAATTACAGCAAGGCAGGGAAAGGCAGGGCTCGTCAGCTACAGCAAATATCGCCACCCCGGCCGAAAGGGTCGCTCAAAGCCTATAATCATAGTAGAGCCACGCGGTCTTTAAAGTTTATAGAATTGTCGTGAAAAGTACCACAAGCATTCAGATAGTGCTTCAATTCATAATAACGTCTTTAGTTTTATGGGGAACATGCTTTGTATTCCTCTACATACGCTGAGCGCTTCCACGACTACCTCCTTCTTGACCCTGTTGTGGGACAGGACCAACCATCTAATCTGGTGCCTTTGATACATCGACACCCTCTGCGCTCCCATGGCCCCACCCCGTTCATCTATCCTGCCACAACCGTCTGTCCTTTCGGCAGAATCCTGTTCTCGGGACTATGTGCCTAAGAGGACTTCCGGGTAACGACACACACGCCCGCCCAACCTGATACCGCCAGTGCGGTACTCCAGCTGGCACTTTCTGACGCCAGTGCACATCTGGGCATCGTACCTGCGTAAATTGGGAGGAGCGTCTGCCCGTTTCAGAATCAGAGGGTGTTTGCAATGTCATCAGCATTGCTGAGATCTTTGCTTTTTTATCTTTCTTCTCTTTGGATAGCAGCTCGATCAATGCTTGTCGCTTCTTGCATAGCTCGAGGCTCGAGGGATCGAGGCGTGGGTTTCGGCGGCGGAGTCTGAGTTTACCACTTGTTGGTATGCGGAGGTTTGTGAGGTATTTGCTTGATTGCGAGCTCTTTGCGCTTGCTTGCCTGTTGTTCGGCTCGCGTCGCGCAACCTTGTAGTTGTGCTTGAGGGTGCGCCGGTAGAGGGTAGACACTGAGGTCATGTCGAAAAGTTGGAGAAGTAGATCCTAAATCTTGAGATAGTGGCTATATGGGCAGCGTCCTTCAAGTTTTGTAAAAGAATACTAGATAGTGAGGTTTGTGGTGGTAGAGTTGTAAGGATTGGCGAGGCATAGGGACTAAATGATGAGTAAAGGGTAATGGAAAGTGAAGATAACTTTCTATTGTAACCAGAAATGCGTATTCAGTGAATGTGAATACGTGATGCCATTGTCTGATTGGGTGGGCAGTGAGTCACGGTATTGGTCAACGCTCTGTATCGACTTGACTCAAACAGCAGCTTCCTCTACTACTGGGAGCTACTGATAACTGCTTTGCGATGACTAATGTTTCGCAATCCCGCAAAAATAATGCAGAAGTTTACGAGGAGTATATGCTACGCAGAAGGACCCTTTCTCCGCCCATGCTTTGCAATCAAACTTCTACTCTCTCCGCAGAGCCAAATATGTGGACCCTCTTCCCCATCCTCTAACCCAACCTCATTGATGATCGTTTCAATTTGTCGTGCCCGCGCCCTATTCGCACTCAAAGTTGTGAGGCGCTCAGCCCACCCATATAAGAAGATCGAACTATTGAGCGCGCCTAACTCGACGGTAAGTTTAGCAGCTACTGCTGGCAGCTTATTGAGGATGGTATCCATATCGCTTGAGACAACTTGTATGGGTAGCTGGAAGCCTTCAGGGAGAACGTGATCGGACATTGATTTCCACTTCGATAGAAGCTCGTGTGGTGGTTTGCCTTCAAAGTCCCCTTGTGCAAGGAGTAAATTGGCTCTAATTTTTTCTGTGTCCGTAGCTAAGGTATCGACAATCACATTCATTTGCTCGGCGGCATCTTGAGTGGTTACCATGCGATGGAACGAAATGGCCGGATATAAGTTGGTTGGCAGTAACTTTTCCTCCGCCTCTTCTTTGATCTGCGCGCATACTTCGCCAGGATACCAGTCTAGGACCGGGCAATCGCGGTGTGAAATATCAGAGATTAGTGCAAGAAGGATTGTACAATCGATGTTGAGCGTGTCGGAGAGCGCACGAGAGCGGTCGGTGAGAAGCTTTGGCAGGACTTCTCCGAGCGAAGGCGCGGGCGGAATATCATTTGCACATTGTACCAAGGCTCCTGTGGCGCGTATTTTGTTGAGTATATTGTCGATTTCTTTGGTTTTGCCAGCGACGATACGACTAAGTACAAAGCGCACCTTGGGTGGCCGGCCGCGTACCGGGTTCGCTCGGGCAGCCCTAGCAAGCTGACGTGCATTCTTGACAATGTCAACTTGATCTTCGTCATCGTCATCATCTTCGATATTCGGCTGTGCATCAGGCATGTCATCGTCCGAATCGGAGTCGTTCATCCAGCCAAGTTTCGCTAGGTCGAAAAGGAGTCGTTTCTCAGAGAGGGTGGAAACTCGTAGCCACTCTCCACCCTGGTCTGCAACGATATCCGCTAATGCATTTGATTTCCCTTTTGCTACGCTTCTTTTACCCTTGGTCGTGTTTTTTCCGTGCTTATCCCAGGAGAAATACTTTCGAAAAGCTTGCAGGCCAGACGAGCGTTTCGCAGCACTCCACAAGGCCTCGTAGTAAAGTAGGTTTGACGAGACGATAAAGTGTCGAGCCTTTTCTTCGTCGACATTCGCACCTGCAATCTTTTTGAGAAAAGTGAGTTCATTCTTGAAATCGTTGCGAAGGTTGCGGTACTCGACTGGATGCTGAACGCGGGTCTGCTTTTGCTTGTCTAGGACAGCTGCAACATAGGTTTCTACCTCATTGTGTAGGGTAAGACAACGATTGATGAGATCCTCAATAGTAGCCTTCAAATCGGCGGCGCTGTTCACGCTTGTTGCACCGGCTTCGAGGTCCAGGTTGCTAAAATCTGTGGATATTGATTCCGTCATTCTGAGAGGATAAATTCCGATCTCTTCAATGTAGTTGATCAGGCTGGATTGATAGATTGTTTCAAAGCCATGGATTTCCACGCCGTATGGGTGCTTCCGGCACGAGGCTGTGTATTTGAAAAGGCTTTCGAATTGCCGCCTGTCATCTCGCTCAAGGAAGTAGGGGCTATGAGTCAATCGAGTTGATTTGGCGGACACGGACGGCGCTTTGGGGAGGGCGACTTCCGGGGTTTCGACTTTGCTTCTATGCTGAGAACATCGGATCCATATCAAGTTCAATTGCTACGACCCGATTGATGCAGGGTAGAAGCATCGTATCATTTGAGCCTCAAAATGGTAGCTAGGTAGGTGGCAGATGACCGGGCCGACGATTCCCCGCGGTCCAGGACCCCACCAAAAGTCGCCCGCCGCTCCATGTGCCGATTGAGGCGGGACAAACACTCACAATGCCATACTTCAAGACAAGCGCAGAATGGTACGAGCAGTCTTCGCTGCTGCTCAAGGCCAGACCAACCACGGTAACCAGCGGCACACACCAATCCGCGCACGCGACTTGACCTAACCGAGCATGTAGACACGCATAACCTCCAAATACACAACCCTAAAGCCGTCACCCTCCAAAATCCGGAAGCGCAAAGCATACTCTGCAAAACAACCCGCAAAACCCGCTGGCACCGCGCGCGCATCCTCGCCACCGCCACAACCCCAAAGTCCAGAAGACCCCACAACCACCTTCACGCTCAAGACATATGATCCAGAGTCAGGGACATGTTTGCAGTACGAGACAAACAAGGCTGCCGAAGTTGGGCGGCTAATTGGAAATCTGGGAAGGCTAGGCAGAGAAATGGCGGCCCTTCCTGAGATATTGGAAGATGCGGGCGCGCCAGCTGGAGACAGCTTATCAGCACCAAATGCTGATGAAGGTGGTGACGCAAAAATGGGAGGCTTGCCGCCTGACCAAAAGGCCGGTGCAAACGCAGGTACGGGAGGAGGGAAGAAGAAAAAGAAGGGCAAGAAATGAAATGCGGCTCGACTGTGCATCCTTATCAACAATGGGCCTCGAGAAGGTCGTTGCTTGATAAATTTTCGACGACAGCCACGGGTCAAAGAGCCTAGGCCCTACCAGCACCGCAAGACCTGGGTATCACTGGTATTTCACCTATCGGCACACATCACGGTACTTGTAAGCATGGCTGAGTGACATATATTTGACAAAGTGTAAATATCTAAGATCGACAAGCCAGCTTGGAGCTTAGCTTGATCTACAAAATTTTGACTAAGACTGTTCATTAGAACTCGTGTTCACGCTTTGTTTTCATCGAGCTCCTTTTCTTTACAATTGCCAACAACAACCCATTCATCCTTGTCTCCACTATCCTTAACAGCTGCCACATTCTGCTCCTTCTTCGTAACTACCTCCCAACCTTCCTGGCGTTCGTGGCTAGGCTCGTTAACTTGGATTTTAGCCTTGCTAGCGCGCTGGACGAAGTCATCGAGCTGTCGTGAATTCAAGTCAGATGACATGTCGATAGTTGAACTTGTGTAGTTTTCGTTTGAGAGATTACTGTTCTTGGATTGTGGAAGTTGTTGTTGACAACCTCTGGAGTTGAGTAAGGACGATGTTTTGGTGGAAAATGAAAGAAAGTTTAGGTTTTGTACTCTCGAGGTATAGGGACCAAGAATTGTGACTGTCCAAGCCCCGTGAAGTGTTATGTCATTGTTGGTTGACTCATATTGCGATGTTTCTTCACACTGTACTATAAAAAACACTCGTGTGAATGAACTGGCAATCCCACGACTCATCAAGTATTTTTATGCATCTACAATGATATGAGTGTCTTTGCAGCTGGACGAATAATAAATTGGCTGGCCTGCCTTACGGCTCCGAACGGAAACGAATCTCAATTTGCAAACTGCGTAAAGCCAGAAAAGTCGATGTTGAGTGAGTGCTGCGCCACGCCAAGAACTTAAATCGGATGTCAGCGACAACCAGGCATCAATTGAGACAGCACTTCGTTTAACCACTTCATTGAACCACTTCTCTACGTAATTGTCTTCAGGCCGCACTAATAAATCAAGGCATTTATACGATGTGTGCGGCTGAAACCCGGTTTGAGGACTTTCCCATAACCTACACCCTCCTCTGTTCTGAACTTACCCAAAAGCAGCACTTTCCCCAATACGGAAGTTCCATCCTAGATTTTTTTGAGAAAACCACAACAGAGTCAGACCTTTGGTTATGGAGAAGTTTCGCAAAACCTGTACGAGATGCGACAAGGACCCAGCTTTTCTGGTCAGACCCCGAGGCTTCCACAGATTTCTCGCTCCTCGAGCGCCTCCCCGCAGAACTTATAGAACACATTATCGATATCCTTTTTGAAAATCTAGAATTGAATTCGTCCGCCACATGGACAACGTCCTCGGCCATGAGCACTACCCTCGCTCTAGGACTATCATCACCAATCCTTTACCCAATCGTCCTCTCCCACATACACCGTGGCTACGCCAGCACCTATGCTCCCCAGGCTGACAAGAGAGTCGGATACTATAGCATCTATGCCAAATTTCCGGCGCCTGAAATACTTTCTTATCACCGTGCCCACCCGTTTGAATTCCCATGCAGGTATGTAAAAGGCATGAATCGGGCATGGCACTCAGGAGCCATTTCACTCCAAGTTGGCTGGCTTGAAAATCTAGCGGCGCTACAAGAGCAGTGCAGCGACCAAATTCGCGGGACCATCGAGTGGGAAAAGGTACAAAAGGACCTGGACGTTGAGTACATGTATCCACGCTCCGGTCGCGTCTGGGTCCTGCGCAACCTGACAATAACACAATGCATACGCTCCGACCGCCTAACACCCCCACCTGGCATTGTGCCACAAGAATGGCTCTCGGAAACCGCCCCAGATGTCAAAAAGGATGTATACCGGCGGGCTTCCACGATGCTAGAGACGTCTACTAGATGGAAGAATTACAATCATCTAGAGCCCATTACTCTGCTCCAGGCCTTCCTACTCCTAGTCACAAAAGCAAGCTGCGACACGTCCAAAAGGCCTATCCATGACAGCCAAATGCTCTACCAAAATGGGCTCTGGGCGGGCCACAAATTCGACCTCGTTCCGCTCGACGACGATCTCGTCTCCTGCCTTGAATCATGGACAGATATAAGCCATCATATCGCGGCAGACCTTGGACACCTGCGCTGGTGCGAACGTTTACATGGAGAGCTCGAGGGCTCCACATTAGATGCAACGGACACGCTGTGGATTGGAAGCCAGCTGGAAGCGGGGAGGCTGGAGTGGCAGAGTTGGAGTGATGATGTGGCGGTTTTTAGCACCGAGCTGCTGGATGAGGCGCGTCAGGAGAGGCATCTTTTGGATATACAACGTGGGTGGGAGGATGGGCGCATTTGGGATGCTGTTGCGGGAATGGAGGGGGCTTGAGGAGCTGTAATACGGCAAATGGGCGATGCTTTTAGTAGGAGCGCATATGGATTATGACAACGGGGCGTGTGCTGGACTTGCGATATAAATAGAGCTAGGATAAAGTAATTCAAAGGTTTATCCATTACTTCATCTTCTTAAAGGTATTTATTCCTAGGTGAATACCTTAGATCTCTACTCCTACTGTTAGACCAGAGTACCGTCACCAGGTCGCACAACTCCAGGAAAGACTGCTCTTTTGTGCGTTACGCCCAACACATGGCTAAACAGTATTCCCCTTCAGCCAAACAAGCTTCTCCTATAATACGACCAATTTTTCGGAGCATTACAATAATCACGAAAGAATTGATACTGCGATACATATTTGGATTTTCAGGGTGATCGCTCTGCTTATAAGCGCTACTTATAGCCTTACAAGAGCAAAGCTAAAGCCGCCATAAATACAACACCTACAAACCCCACCCCAGCATTCCCTCAACTCCCTTCACTCGAAGGTTTGCGCACTTCCATTCGTGCTGTTGAATCTGTGACTATATGCCACCTTCAAACTTATCGGGCCCTGCACACTCTGCCTACTCGGACCAAGCACCGTGATGTTCCGAATACTCACATTCGGCTGATACCCAAAGTCGCCACCCATACTAAACGCACCATTATCGTACCGGAACACAATATTAGAAGTAGCAGTCTGGCTGATACTGTCTCCGTCATCCAGATATAATGTGCCATACGCCTGGTTGGTAGAATTGGGTGCAACAAGGAGTACGAAGTCTTGCTTGCGGAGTTCAGTCGTCGTGTTCGTGGAGTCGGCGCGAAGGGGGAGAATGGCGCCGCCGCGGATATGGAGGGGGATAGAATCAAAGCCCACGTTTGTGAGGTTGATATAGGATCCGTTTCCTTGTACGCGCTCGAGAGTCCAGTAATCGTAGAAGGTTGCATTGGGAAGGTAGATGCTGACTGACGTGCTGTTTTCTTCGAGGACGGGCGATACGAGAATGTCGTCGCCGTAGAAGAATTGGTGTTGGATGCCAAATGTGTTTGCGTCCGAAGGGTAGTGGTAAAAAAGAGGGTTCAGCGATGGGATCCCGCTTACGGTTTGGCGGTGATAAGCAGTATAAAAGTAATCTAGGAGTCGGTAGCGAACGGTGATGGCCTTGCGTGCAGCTGCGGCCGTCAAGTTCCAGCGATAGTACTCCTGCGAAATAGAAGTGTCGCCGGCGTGGTTTCGCATGAATGGATAGAATGCTCCAAGTGTAGTCCAGCGGGCACACAGTGTTTCTGTTGTGTTGCCCGCGAATCCACAAATATCAGGACCGACCATGGGAATCTGGAAGATAGCCGCAAAGTTAAGCACGCCGGCGATGCTGAAGCGATATTGCTCCCATGTGCTAACATTGTCACCTAGCCATTTACCAACATAGCGACCGAGGCCGACGAAAGTAGATCTTGTAATGATCAATGGGCGGCTTTTCGGTCGCCGAGCAACCATGGATTTTCGAGATGCTATGGACATCATGCTACCCCAGAAGTTGTGTGTATCATAATGGTGTGTGCCGTCATAGTTTTGAATGTTCGTATCCATGCTCATATTGCTGATCGATCCGGCGGAATTTTTGATCCTATATTCTGGGTTGATGAGGTCGCGGCCCGGCAAGCCAAGATATTCGGCAAGATCAGCTGAGTTATTGGACGCTTGACGCTTGCTGAAGCGTTTGGTAGGAAGAGCGCTAGGTTGACGTGATTCAATCGATCGCTTTGTGGTATTGGAACCAGGCTGAAATCCTGCAGGAAAGCCGGCAATCTGGCGACCGTCCGCATTTTTACGAACAGGTGGTGGTTTCGGGGGACTCTTCGATTTCGTCGCGTAAGCTACACGAAGTCAGTAAATCCTGTGTAGATCAGGTAGCATGCAATATTTACCATCAGGACTGGCACAAGGGTATGGACAAAAGTTAGCCGGCTCATTCATGTCATTCCACAGGCCATCAATATCTACACCCGTTTCGGGATTGAAGAAATCCAAGAATTTCTTGTCCCAGTACTTCTGGGTGTTTGGATGGAACCAATCTGGGAAGACGGTTGGGCCAGGCCAAACAGAACCCTCATAGAAAGAGCCGTTGGCCCGTTTTTGCCACACTTCCAGCTCGGCCCCATCGTTATAGACATCATTGTCGCCTCTCCAGACAGCAGAATTTACCATTAAGATATAATGTTGTTGGTGACGATGGAGATAGTCTACTAACTGCCGTACCAGCTCGATCGGGTAGCGTTCCGGATCCAGGGTGAAAAGGCGCCGTAACTCCATGTAATCAATATCGGTCCACATTGTCTTTTGTTCATCAGTAGTTGAACTCATGCTTTACGTAGCACTCACTTCAAGTGGGATACCGGCTGTGGTGTAATTGGCCACAACTTCAGCAACCTCCCAAACATCACGATAACCATATTTGCATTGGTGGGATCCAAAAGCCCAATATGGCATCATTGTGGGGGTACCTGAAAGAGCGGAGTATTGTACGGCGACTTCCTTTGGGCTAGGACCAGCCAGGAAGTAGAGATCAATGATTCCACCAAGGGCGTTGTACTCTAGATAGGTGCCGTTCGAGTCATCAATTTTGACGTCCATACCTGCTGAGCTGGCTAAGAATACTCCATGAGTACCATTTGTACCCCTGTGGTCAAGGTACACCGGATGGGATCCATATAGGTTCGTGCCAGGCGGTGTGCCATATGCATCTCGGTTCCAAAACTGCTATGTATTAGTACATACGGCTACGGAAGAATGGGGAAGCCTACAGTTCTGGTGTAATTGGTTGTATTCAACTGAAAGTTGTCAGTATGCTCGCCAAGCCCATAAAGAGTAGGCTTCTGGGGCAAGCTTGTTCGAAGACGAAGATATTGGTCTTCGAAAACAAGGCTCGTTGCGGAACTGTTGAATAACGTCTGGTTGTTACTTCTTCGCGTGATGGCGAAAGAAAAGGGATTATTGGTCCAGGAGAATGCAAGATTGGAGTTGTTAGGATTGGTGTCTTTGTTATCAGATGGTCTAGGCCAAACAGACTCTTGAATCTGGTAAACATCCTCTGCTTGGTCATAGATTTTCACATGCAGCCGTTGCTCTACATGTCGTATTAGTATAGCGACGAGATGGATGTCTTGGCTTAGGACTGATTTATCACTCACCTGTTTGGTACTCGACGAGCAATCGTAGATTTGTGATATCTTTGCCGTAAACATTACAGGAGCTACCTGCAAGTGAGAGGTCTGCAGTTACTTTAGAACCTTCGTTACGGACGTTGCCAGCCGTGTAACCCAGGCATTGGCTGATAGAAGGGGTTTGCCGTTTCTCCAATGGCTCTGCTAAAGCAGACAGTGCTGCGCCAAACAGGAAAAGTTCTTTGGAGAACATGGTGCTGGGTGAACTTGGGCTTCGCTGAGTACACCTTCAGGGCACGCCTTCTTATACTTCAGGCTGGATATAATCACCAGGTACCCGGTATGATCATCGCGGGAGCTCTACATATGTAACCAAGATTTGTATCCCCGTAAACGGCGTCATCATGGTGCATGTAAGGCACATGGCTTGGCGACGAACTGCTTGG
The DNA here is from genome assembly GCA_028458525.1 of Ophiosphaerella herpotricha. NCBI lineage: Eukaryota > Fungi > Ascomycota > Dothideomycetes > Pleosporales > Phaeosphaeriaceae > Ophiosphaerella > Ophiosphaerella herpotricha. Next base: position 96,026 of record JALNQK010000043.1, read on the forward strand.
GGGGTGTTCAAATGGGGTAACGATGCAGGGAAAGTTGTGGGTTAAATTACTTGTATGATCGGAGATGCACCCGCTTGGGGGACAAGACGGTGACAAGAATGAGGAGCTTGTAAAACTGGGGAAGCTGCCAGTAAGTGTATGTTTACGTGCGAAAAACAATGCGTAGAGGGCGCTGGCCGGCGGCGTTGATTTGCCGTGTGTCGGTCCGCGGAAACAACTATTCGCTGGTTGCCGGGCCGCGATCTGCATGCTTACATTTCATGGCGGAGCAGTGGGTTTTCCAAGATGTTGCAATTTGGACGGAAGCGAGTGGCCTGAGAAATGTATGTAGTGGCGTTGGCACGTGAGGCTTGACGGGAACGAGGTATTTGGTAGCTACATACGTGGTGTTCCGGCTTGTGCGTACGCGAGACAAATCTAGAGTGGCCTCATGGTGTTCATTTTCAAAACCACCAACAGCCTAGAAGCCGGAAAGGAAGTTCGGGGGAACGACTTGAGTTGGAGTTGAGGTTGCTAGTGCCAAGCAAATAATGGCCCTAGCTCGGCCTGAGGTTAGAAAAGTTGAACCGCGCGTAAAGGCGACAGGCACGGCAGGCATCACGTCTGGCACCTTCTAACTCCAACTCCCACCCACACCAACATGCTTTGCGCCATATCCGGAGAAGCTCCGCGAGAGCCCGTGGCCTCGCGTAAGAGCGGCAATGTTTTCGAGAGGCGGCTGATAGAGGCACACATCGCCGAGAACCACACAGACCCCGTCACTAGAGAAGACCTGGCTGTCGAGGATCTGATCGAGTTGAAGTCGCCGCAGGTCGTGACACCACGAGCCCCCAATCTCACCTCCATCCCGGCATTACTGAGCGCCTTTCAAAACGAGTGGGACGCCATAGTGCTCGAGACACACACGCTCAAGCAGCAGCTGGCGCAAACGCGGCAGGAGCTCAGCACCGCCCTGTACCAGAACGATGCGGCTACGCGCGTCATTGCACGCCTGTCGCGCGAGCGTGACGAGGCGCGAGAGGCTCTGTCCAACGTGGCCATCAGCGGAGGAGCATCTAGTGGCGATGCCATGCAGGTGGACGGCCAGGCTCTGCCCGACGAGCTGGTCGCCAAGGTCGACGAAACACAGGCACGGTATGTACATGCCCACCATCTCACTCACCATGTGGCTGACCCGCTGCAGATTGTTCGCAACGCGCCGGAAGCGGCCTGTCCCCGACGGCTGGGTGGCTGGCGAGGACCTTTCAACCTTCGACACCACCTTCTCGAGCGAACCGCTGTATCCAGGAAGCAGCCGCGTCTCTGTCGACGAGTCGGGCGACCTGGCGCTGTTTGGCGGTGCCGACGGCGTTGCGGGCGTGTATTCCATATCACAACAAAAAGTAGTGCAAACACTCAAGGCAGGCAGCGCGGTCACGGTGACGGCATGGTGGGGAGACCGCGCAGTCGTCGGCACGTCGGCAGGGCATCTCAAAATCTTCCAAGAGGGCAGCGAGATTGCCCAGCTCGGATCACACGCCGGGGCTGTCACTTCTGTCTCAGTACATCCTAGTGGAGCAATCCTAGCCTCTGGCGGCGCGGACAAGCGCTACGCCTACTACGACCTCTCGACTTTCAAGACTGTTGCGCAAGTGTACACAGAAGCGAACATCACCTGCGCCTCGTTCCATGTCGACGGCCTTTTGTTCTTCGTTGGCAGCTCAGATGGCAAGATTCGCATCTACGATGTCAAGACAGGCAGCAACATGGTCGACCTGGAAACCGGCAGCCCCGTGCAAGCAATTTCCTTCAACGAAAACGGGACCTGGTTTGCAGTCGTGCAGAAGGACTCGAGCAATGTAGCAGTGTGGGACATCAGAAAGCAGGCCGTTGTCAAGAACCTTGATGCTGGAAGCACAGTGGACAGCGCCAAATGGGACTACACTGGCCAATTCTTAGCGGCAGCAGGAGCTGGCAGCGTCTCAGTACATCAATATACCAAGGCATCAAAGAGCTGGTCTGAGCCAGTGAGGAAGGCGGTATCGGTCAGGGACGTGGCATGGGGTGCCAACGCACAGAGTCTAGTCGCGCTGACTCCAGAGGGTGGTGTGAGCATTTTGAGCTCATCGTAGTGTGATACGTGCGGCTCTAGAGCAGTCGAGGTTGGAAAAGGGCACATGGCGTTTGTTCCGTAATTGGACATTGTGGTGTTTTGAGAGTGGCTATACGAAGCGCATATTAGAGTTGATAGCTTGCTTCACTGTACTGTATAATATGACAGGGATTGTCCCGAAGGTGCAACAAATGGCGTTTCTTTGGGTGGGCCCGTGGGACGTGACACGGCGAAGAAAATGCGAGGGAGGTGTAAAGAGAAGCAGCTGATGAAGCGAACAAAGCTAGAACGGCGGTGGCAGTGTGCAAACAAGCGCCTTTGACTTTGTTTACGCCGGGTGCATTGAGGCATTGCGCCTGGTCGACCGTCGCAAGCGTGGGCTGTTGATGCGGCTTGATTCACCAAGCGCTCCGGATCCGCCACCGAATCGCCCACTTCACAACACCAACCCTCGGCCTGCCACTGTCCATCGCACGCCTGGACGGCCGCGCTGCCACCGCAATTCACGGCCTGCGCCCCGCAACGCCCCCCCGGAGCCATTCACGTGCAGCTGGTCGTCGGTTCAGCGGAATGGAGGATAGTTTGCCGCTGCCGCTTTCACAGAGACACAAGGTGAGTGCCGGTGGGCGTGGCCACCAGGCGAAGCGGTGACTGGCAGCTGACAAAGGCCTTTCAGCGTTCACTTGCTCATATGGAAGCGCGGGAAGGCTCTGCCTCGCCTGCTTGGACCTCGAGCCGCCACATCACCCCCCACGACTCGGGCCTCCGTCTGCACTCCTTCTGGCCCGCCTTCCACGACCCCAGCCCGCGACCACGCCGACTGTGCACCCGCCCAGACTGCCCGCCTTCTCGCCCATACACCCCCGCCGAGCCCTCCTCCGCCTTCTCCGCCCTCTCCGCCCTCTCCGCCCCCTCCTCCAGCGCCCCCCACCCACACACCTCCGGACCACACCTTCCGCGGCTCGAGACCATGGCCTCTGCAGCCCCTCGGCGATTCGTCGGCGATGGATTCGACTACCGGCGGCCCGTCACCTCGGTGCGAGAACAAGACCCGGCCCCGGTCGATCTCAGTGCGGAGGATGACCATGCGCAGATGGACTTGGGCCGGCCCGACCACGTCATAGACCTCACAGCCGACGACACAAGCTACGGCGCTGGCCAGGAGGGCAGTGCTGGACAATCACAGGGCAGGCATGGGCTGCGGAGGACGCAGCCAGTGGATCGAAGCAGCCATGGCAACAACGGGCCAAGTCGCCTGCCACGAGGCATGGACATCATAATCGACCTCGACAACGGGCAGGAGCATTGGAGTATGGCAACCGATGAGCCTGGTTCCCCGGAAATCGAGTTCATCTCATCACGAACAATCCCCCCCCAACACCGCGGCCCGGCCCTTCTCACACCCAGCAACTCGGATGGAGATGAGGTCGAATTTCTACGGGCAAATGCATTGCCAATAGCAGAGGTGCAAAGGCGCCGGGACGAGGAGATGGATCGCGTTCTGGATCTTATGGGAGATATGAATGGCCGATTCACTCACCTTCGCGCGCAGGTTGAACGTTTCAATGCCCAGGTCAACCGCACCGCTGCAAGCTTGCGTCGCGGTCCGGTTCCGCCACCTCGCGGACCACGCTCTCGGACATTTGTTCAGGCAGGCTTTGTGGCCCCTGGAATGCTAGACTTCGATTTGGTGGGCTTCGACATGGGGATGGAGCCTACGAGGACGCATGTCCCGTCACCCCCAACATACCATGCGCCCCCCAAAGCGCCAGACGGCTTCACGAGAAGTCCGCAAGAAGACGACACGCTGCTGTGTCCGAACTGTGAGGAAGAGCTTTGCTTGGGCGACGATGAAGTGAAGCGACAGGTCTGGATTGTCAAGTCTTGCGGTCATGTACGTTGCTCCATTGGCTCGAAGCTGCGGCAGACACTAATATTGTGTTAGGTTTACTGTGGCGAATGCACAGCGAATAGATCCGTCAAACGAAGTTCAAAGGGCAAGGAAAAGCCCGCCAAGACGAAACCTTTCAAAGAGTGCGTGGTGGAAAACTGTGGGAAGAAAGTGGCCAATGCGAAGGCCATGTTCCAGATCTTCTTGTAGACCATTCTCCGCACTTTTTGACTTTTCTTTTGCCTGTCTTCCGGCGACCTGCCGTATCGGCGTTTGCTGGCATTTGCATAAGTCGGTGTTTTAAGTAGGTATGGCTCTAGTCCGATGTATCTTAGCATGGGGGGAAGGCTCAATCTTAATGGTGTCAGGGCGGCAATTCCTTGTTATTTATTTGGAGCTTACCGACAATGAAATGAGCGTGCATTCTGTACGTGAAGTTATATCTGCGAAGTCGGAGCAGCACAGTGATCTCATCCTGCATGTCTCTTGTCCAGCCATGCCTCGCTTAAAGCGACCAGGGCCCATGCCACTCAGGTACCCGACCGAGGTCCCCCAAGCAGAAATCTGCAATACCAACCTGAGGCCGTAACCGCCCATGCTTCTGCTCTTGCAACGCATAAAATGCCACCTAAAACTTCAGCTTCGGGCTCGCGCAAGCCCGCGCCGCCATCGCCTATCAAGAATGCATACCTTGTTGCCTACAACGCTCTCAGCGCCGCGTTATGGGCCGGCGTGCTGTATCAAACCGTCGCCATAGGCGCAGCAGAGATCAACAAGGCCAACAAGAGCGGATGGATCCAAGGTGACGAGAGCCCATTGAGTGCCGTGCAAAATGGCCTGGGCAGCGGGCGCCTCTACAACGAACTAGAATCATACACGCGCATCACACAGAGTCTCGCAGGCCTCGAGGTCCTCCACAGCATTTTCGGTGTGTCCATTCCATTCCTCCAAGCACAACAATCTAACACACCACAGGCGTCGTCCGAGCCCCCCTCCTAACAACCCTCATGCAAGTCTCATCCCGCTTCCTCCTCGTGCACCTCGTCGCCTCGCCCTTCCCCAGCACCACGCGTCCCAGCCCTGCATACGCTACCATGCTCCTCGCATGGTCCATCACCGAAGTCATTCGCTACAGCTACTTCGTCTTCAACCTCTCTGGCATCGGCGTGCCCAGGCTGTGCACATGGCTGCGCTACAACACATTTCTCGTCCTTTATCCCCTCGGCGTTGCGTCCGAGTGCTGGCTGGTGTGGAAGGCGAGCGGCCCCGCGGGCGAGATCAACCCGCTTTATGAGTACGGCTTGTGGGCGGTGTTGGGCGTCTATGTTCCGGGGTTTTATGTCTTGCTTACGCACATGTTGAAGCAGAGGGGGCGGGTGATGAGGGAGGCGAAGAGGGGCCGGTGAGGGGAGTTGTATGGTTATTTGATGATGAAAGGCTCTCGTTTTTACCAAAGTCGCTGCAGATTCGGCTTAGTGGTAATGGACATGGTGTGGTAATGTTGGCTTACGTTTGGTGCGGGTGAAGTGTGCGCCGAGACTTAGATTACGCGGTTGACGTGGGGTGGCCGCGATGCTGGTTGGTGGGCGCGTGTTTGCATTGTGCGGCAGTCTACATTGAGAATACTGAGCAGCTACAATGAGTATACTGTACAGCTACAAGAATACCGTGCAGTGTACAATGAGGCGGAGACTCAGCACCTAAATATAGATCCAGGCACATAACCTAACTCAGTCTCAACAATTCCTCCGCCGAGGCGGATAACTTCGTAGTAGTTATGCTCCTCATCTCATCTTTTAATTAGGTGTATGAATACTAGGGGCCGCAATAGCTTGCAATTGGAAAAATTAGAACATACAATGCACGCCCGATAGACCATTTATACAAGAGCCGGAATTGCATACGAGCATCAGAACTTATTAGCCTGGCACTGTGAAGGGAATACTAAGATGATTGAGAGAAAAAAATGTTTAGGATTATTTGTCTGCCAAAGAGCTCGACGTTCTGACACGTTGGATTAGCCCATGTGGCAATGTTATGGAAATATTACTTTTACGTCAAGCACGTCGCAAATTTGAACGCAGTGGCAAGGGATGCCGGATAGTTGATGAGGAAAAGAAGAATTGCTTTAGTGAAGACTTTGTGATGGATGTGCCGGAAGGAAGTTGGGTTTGCTGATTGCTTTGATTTAGGTGAGAGTTGCTAACTCTGGTGAGGAAGTGAATAGAAAGGACATTGCATTGTTCCTTTCTGTGACTCTGGACGCGTCCGGAACAAAGAACGAAAGAAGTTGGAAGTGAAAGTACACATGGCAAAACGTAAATGTACTTTACATTCATGGAAGGAGAAAAGGGCTTAGGTTCACTCTTTTCCGCCTTCACTTGGCCCTTCCTGAGCATTTCTTTCTCCGACGTCTAACGCGACTAAGAATCGGGAGACACAATTATACGCTGCCACCGTGGCCGTGATTTCTACGACTTCCTTCTCACTGAAATGTATCTTCAGCTTGGCAAAAACATCGTCAGGTACAGTAACATTGAGTGTCATAGCATCTGTATATGCTAGAACCGCGCCGAGAGCTTCCGACAAGATTCCAACGTTCGCATTATGGGGCGCTGATCGCAGAACGGCGGTAACGTGGTCCTTTGTGACTTCTGGCGTTGTATTAGCCAATATGCAGGATCGTGAGAAAACTCTGATATACCTTCGGCAGATTGAAGAATCGGAGAATGCGATTCCCATTCATACCATGCTCGGTTCAGCACAGCAACACGGCATATGGCTGTTTCGCGAACTGCTGTCGATAGGCTGGTCTTGGTGCGAATCGCCCCAAGAAACGAATTCCTAGAGTCATTTAGCTATACGCGTATGACGCAAAGGACGATTACTTTACCATCCATCGGCAACCGGAGGAGCATGAAGTAATGTTCTGTCGAGTGCAATCAATCCTTTTTCCCCTCGCCTCTGCTTGACTCGCTCAACCACGGCTTGGTCCTCCGCATTGGAGAAGTTTGGCGGATTGGGAATGTACTCTAGACGCATGATTACCGTCAAGTTAATCAGTAATATGTTCAATGAGCCGGGATGAATCACGCATGCCACGATGACTTCCGAGGTCGTTGCGATCGGAACAATTCCGAAGTCAAGGAAGGATTGACGGAACGTACGCTAGTGGCATTTGAGCAACCCTCTCTATCAAACCCTCCAAGGTCTTCGTTCCTGGCCTCGTCAAAAGACAGCATCATCCTGAAAAATGCCACCGCCGAGACCCAGATGGGAATCCCACAAGAAACAAGCCCCCCCGAAGTCACAGAAAGCCCCAAAATCCACAGCTGCGGATCGGTCTCCTGTTGAGCCGTCAATTCCACCTGCCCTGCAGCAACTGCTCTTGAATATCTTCAAAAACTCATTTTCAGAGTGCTTTGCAGCAGATATCAAACCCGCATTGCAGGAAGTCAAGGGCCATCTGTATAGCCGTGACTTTGCGACTGCATTTAGCAAGACCGAATACTTGGAGGCTTATGCTGCGCGATGGAGCGCAAGTCGGGCTCTTGGGTATGCGGACCTTTTCTGGGAGCTAAGGACGCATTTTGGGTCCGGATATGCAAGATCCGAAGCAAGCAGAGAGTGGTTGGATATGGCTGAGCAGGTGAAAAGGCACAATGTTGTCTGCCTTGGTGGGGGTGCTGGTGCGGAAGTTGTAGCTTTAGCTGGCCTCCAGTGGCTGGCATCTCAGTCAAGTGATAACGAAGACAGCACACCATCACAGAACACAAACGTGGTTACTATTGACATAGCGAATTGGACGACCATCGTAGAGAGGCTTGCAAGACAAGTCACAAATGCACCACCGTTGTCGAAATATGCATCGGCCGCTGTCCAGGCTGCAAACGTTGCGCTTCTCGAAGCTGATGCGTTTCATGTTTCGTTTCAGCAACACGATATCTTAAACATTGATCTAAGGACTTTGGCAAGTTTGATCAAGGGCGCCACGCTTGTCACGCTGATGTTCACGCTCAACGAGCTCTACTCCACATCGCTATCTCTGACGCAGAAATTTCTACTCAATCTGACCTCTGAAATGCCATCAGGCTCATTGCTACTCGTTGTTGATAGCCCAGGAAGCTATTCAACGATCACACTGAATGGGACGGAAAAAAAGTACCCGATGCAATGGCTGCTAGATCACACTTTGTTAGGCCGGGCCGGCGAGAGCAAGGAGGCAAAAGAACAGAGGAGCACGGAAGGCGTAAAGTGGGAAAAGATACATGAGGATGAAAGCAGGTGGTTCAGGCTGGCACCAGCGTTGCAATACCCGATTGAGATAGAGAACATGCGCATGCAAGTTCATTTGTATCGGCGTCTAGGAGAGTTATAGATCTAGACTTGTTTGTTTGCGACAATATTACAGAGTCGTTGGAATCCGCGCACTGATATATCTTGATACAGCTACGCGTATAGCTAAGGATATTCATGAAGTTCGCACACCTTTGTGGTCAATACGACTAAATTATCATTCCCTCTCTCAAATTCTCCTCATGCCGTAGAAAAGGGTTGCAACATGGGCAAACCTATGAGAAGCCGTTGCCTTGTACTATTTGCCCATCCGTAGTTCTAGCTTCTCTTCTGCCGTTAGTCAAAAGGAATGGAAAATGTCGTGTGCTACGCAAGAGCTAAGTCGAAGCCGCCGCATCCTAGGTGAGACTCCCGCTTTTCGTGTCTATTTCATAGACTCGCATGGCCACGTCCCATGCTCACATTGCGAAAGCCGCCATAAGGACGCTAACATCAATCACAAACTAGTGCATGCCATAGATTGCCACCCGGCCGTACAGGGAAGGCGTATGGGGATAGCGATGGTAGCACCCGCGGACCGAAGCGGATGTAACACCAGGATTTCGGGTCGGCGTTTGGCAGACGAGTTCGCAGCGACAATGCCTAGTAGAGCTGTAAACTCCGCCTACGCGAAAATACAATGCAGTGTAGATAGCTGGTACCGATACGAAAGTTATCTCGGGTTGTTGAGCGTTTCTGCAAAGCTCAAAGCCAGCTGGCAAGGAATAACGACTTCCGCAAGAAATTGAGAACAAGGTTGATCTGAATAAAAGGCTGTATACAAGATCATTCAGCTTGCTTCAAGTTTTACGGAAATCATCCCCGGAATCTCCATCACCCGCAGGACATATTGACACAATGCTTCGAGCCAAACCCAACAAGCAACCGCGATGCTTGCACATGGGCGTACGATTTTTGAGCAGCCGTGCCTGTCACTCATACGAAGCATGGCCAAAAAGTAGTAGCAAGAAGGTACATGCCTAGGTGACGAATGCTGGCTGTTGTCAATATCCTAAAGACTCCGCGCATAAAATTCAAACGCAAGCGCCATCCTGGTGCTGGCCACGATTCTCTTGAAACCGGTCACAACGCACCTCGGGAGACATTGTCACGACCCGGCCCACCATCTGAAAGAAGGGTTCTTGTTTAGATAGCCAGTATTAAGAAGAAGGCTAAAACACTACTAGATACGTTTCTTGGATGTCAAACGACTCTTTATAATTCTTTCATTGTCTTGTGGAGACCATTGTGACGGAAATGATGATTGCTCTGGGACCGCGGAGATTTGTCATCATTCAAAATGTAAAGCAAAGAAATGGCGATGTAGGGCTGATCAAATATTTATTTGATACATCCTTGACTATTTTCATTACATAACGATATTGCAGGTGGTTAGTTACTGGATCAAAACAGCGAGACTACCCCTCCATGGTCCACAGTTGAATAGCGAACGACGTTCCTGCAAAGAGCTTATATTCGGCACTGTGGAAGTTTATGTTGTGGCCAACATTGTTTCAATAAAATTGTTTTCAAAAAGAGATTATGAGATTATAGTATAAAATAAGGGCGAATAGATCCGAACATTACATTTTTCAGAACAGGCAGAATATCAACTTATTGACCTAAACACAAATTTCGAAACTTGTCAAAGACAAGACTAAACAGCACTTGACGTTTCTACATAAAGAAATTACCTACAACTTCTATCGCAATGACTGACGAAAATCAAGTCGAGGGAGGACATGACATTCATAATGAGGATGTGCGTATCCAGCTCTTGAGTTCAATGATGAAAAAAGGTCTCGTAAGTCTGGATAATTATAAAGACTCCGCGAAGCTCCTCGGAGTGTCGCGGGAGCCAGAAGATTGGGAAATGTTTCAACTTTGGTTCTTTGATAGAATTGACAAGTCTTGGCTGAACAGAGATCATGTTCCGGTCAAGCCTATCCAGGCGGATTGTGTGTCCATTATCAAATCATGCCGTGACAAGACGCTTGATGATTGGGAATTTCATTGGAGTTTATATGAGGATCACAGGAAACTACCTGGATGGAATATTTCTTTAGTTAATTATACATTTGAGTACCAACTCTATTACAACAATTTCCTTAGTAATATTGGAGACTACGACTTACGGGAGGAGAATTTAGAGAGATACGACCATTTGGACGACGACAGCAGCGACCAGATGTCGGTGTACTACTGTTGGGCCGAACATCACGTGGATGGTCTCGATGGGCGCGCATTAGTCGCTGCTGGTCCATCGGAGAAATCTGGGCTTGTTCCTGATGATTACTGGAAATGTGACCGATCCATCCTCGCCCTCGTCGATTCGAAGAATGAAACAGTCTTTCTAGGCAAGCATATCGGTCACGTTCAGTATCGTCACCGGAGAGAAAGAAAAAGAAATCCCTCCAGTCGAGATCAGGCCAGGCAGGGGAAGTGGGATTCAGAACAATTCGAAAAGGACAAGAAGACCTGGATAGTAACTAATCTACCAGTCGTAGTCAAGGCAGATAAAAATTTCCGCGCAGATGCCATTTATGTGCTCAATCCAACCAAAGTTCACCGTATAGAGTATGACCAACCAACAGCTGCTCATTTGACAGATCTCCCAGATGAGGCTGTTCTCGAGGATCTAGGACTCAAAGACGTGCCGTTTGCCCCACTTAAGCGTCTGGCGCCATTGAAACCTGATATCTTGCATTCAGACCTAAAGGTCGCTCGAGTAGCATGGTCTTATAGCCCTAGGTTTTGTAAGCACTATAGCCCTATTCTTCCTTGAATCACCTTGCCCCGGAGGAACCTCGGAAACTACATCGTAGCGACTATAATTAGTGCTTCACTAGCTCTTTCAGCCTATAGATCACTACTTCAGACATAACCTAGGTATTTGCTATTGCTGTTTACAGTTTTCTCGATATAGCAAGAGTTGTATCGGAGCTATCTCTGGCAATATACAGTCTTTTCCATAGGTAGAGAGAGTTTATTCTTCGAATGAAGTATTGGTACGACTAAGCAGGCACGATAGCAACATCATCCGTTCTATACATCATCTATTCTACTCACCCAAAGTATTGTTGCATAAGGACCAATCGTATCAATGTGATTTGAAATTTATGAGAGAAGCAATGCCGACACTATGTCAGCGACATCGCAAATGCAAATTAAGCGGCTTATTAGAGGTTGTAAAAATCATGTATTTGGTAGAGAAGAAGGGCTGGCGTTGGCCTAGTTTGCGAGGTCGACGAGGTACTGAGATGTTCCAGAGGTTCAAAATCGCAGCACCTTATTATTGGCTAGCGCAGACATTTGATCCAAAAGAAGAAATCAGTGGCGGGCCTATCAGCAGTCGTTGCTACCTAAATGCAATGTACGCGATATGATTGGGTGGCTGGTAAACGCCCGCTACACTGGCGTGAACCAATTCCTGCGCGACATCAACATCCGAACACAATCCGCACAGACCTTTGGGCCGATCTAGTATTCAACCCCGGCGAAAATGAGGCAAATTGAGATAGGAGGCTACAATGTCTACGAAAGTGCTAGGGTCAATAAAATGGAGGGTGAGACCCCTCATGTTCATGGTCTAATTCAATTCTCCCAGTCGTTTCCGCCATCGCAAACTTCACTATTGAAGTTGACTGTCATTACTGACTCTTCGTCATAATTCATTGGGGCGATTTACAAGGCCTTTCTTTTCCCACGTTAGCGGGCAATCTCGTACCTCAAACACATTAAAACACACCACACATTCCTAATGTCTCCGCTTCCTACCTTTATCCGAAAGATCACCATTCGCGTTCGAGACAGTACAATATCGACCTCCTTACCAGAGGCACCACCAGCCGCCGTGTTGTTGGGCGCATCACAGAACGATGGGTTTAGTCCATCGGCTATCATCGGCATCGTCGCTGCGATAGTAGTCCTTCTTGTTCTAGTGCCACTGGTGGCCTTGATTCTTCGTCGCTACCGGCGAAAACGATGCCATGAGATGCTTCCCGATACCGCATCGCTGCGCTCGAATAAGAGGAGTGTGGAGGAGAACGAGAGCTTGAAAAGCATCCTCGTGACAAAGGAGGTACAAAGATCGAGTGTGAGGGTGTCTGCAAGCGTCATTAAACCAGCTGAAGTGCATACACATGAGAGAGGATGGAGCCGGACGTCAGTTCGAGGAGGAGATTGGAGATGAGGATGATATGATTCCTATAATACCCTGCGGTTACCTATAGGCACAGAGTTTTTCAACCCGACCAAGACATCGCAAGTCAGAGGGACATGGAAGTCAAGCAGGTTATGTTCGCTAAGGGCGCTTATATTGGCATTCTGGGATGCACGTAGAAGTAGGGAGCAGGCAATAACTCGCGGTCGGTGAGATGAGTAGAATATATTGAGTTTAGAACTGCATGACGTGTTGGTGTCGGAGTCGGTGTCTGCTGTCTGCGTGCCCATTCGATCCCTTTCGGGCCCTCTAGAGCCGCAAAGTTACCTAACTCTCCCCGATTACGTGCGTATCCTACTACACCACAGCATATGCAACCTGTAGTCACTCTCAGCATGCAATAGACTTTGTTCGTAAATTTGTTGACAAAAACGCATTCAGTATGATGCCTATTACCTGCAAATGACCACTAGAGGGCATCGAGAACAGATGGCAGGTATGAGCAAGCTATACTAACAGGTACATTCTCATCCCCGGCAGGTGTGAAAGGTATGATGGATGATTGAGTCACGAATAGTAATGTCACCGGGTTGGATTCGTTTGATGTTATCCAAAGCGCGCGGCTTCTATTTATGCTGACCCGCATTCTAAGCCCTTGAAGTCAGTATCTTCACCCGATCGTGGAACAAAGCGCTTCTATGAACTTGTTGAGAATTTGGTGTTATCAGTTTTACAGTTTGGGGATGAAATGTGTATATACAAGCAGATCACAAGATGATCGCATATTGTTGTTTGCTAGCAGAAGTAAAAGCGAGCAACACAACAATTGTTTGTGATAGTGGAAGAAAAGATTGTGGTGTGCATCATAATATAAGAAGAAGCACCTCATTCTGAATGGAGATTTGTAAAACGCCGACGTGAAGATGAGCCCCAAGGATGACTTCCGCGTCGCAGTCAGCGTCCCTACAGCTCCACTCCGGGTTCAAGCTTTTGAAAATCCGAAAACCTTTGAAAACGCAATATCAGAAGCACGGGAACATATCGACTTATGGCTAGAACAATGTGATCGGTACAAAGACGCGTTGACAGACTACTGCATACCTCTTGATGGCTACGAAGGTATGATCATCAGCAATATCTACCCTTCACTGATATGAGTAAAATGAGCACTAACTTAGGATAGCAATAAAATTACGCCTGCTCGAGCGAATTTTTTTTGAGACTAGATTGCTCGAAATCACCTTACAATCAATACAGACTGTTATCAAGAACACAGATGGACAGTGGTGGGAAAAATGGGCACTCAATGCCAAACAAACGCACCTTGGTTCATCCAAGATTGCATCCGAGGTACTCGTTCGAAAGTGGCAGGAGAAATGGGTATACGATAACCCTGGCATCACGGGCACACAACATGAAGGACTGGGCAAACATGGGCCCTCAATCAGTCCGGGACATTCCCTTGGCTCATCCGAGATTACATTCAAGGTACTCGCCCAAGAGTGGTGGGAGAAATGGGCATGCAATGCCCTTGACACCATACAAACACGACGTAAAGAACTGAACGAATATGGGTCCACAATCAGTCCGAAGTATTACTTTGATCCGTCCAAAATTGCGTCCGTAGTACCTGCTCAAAGTGTCCGCGAGATACTACTTTACATATCGATGGCTGAGGCGTTTCGTCAGTGTGGTAAGTTATACTACTTTCAACCTACTGAATCCCTTACTCACTACTTGCATAGAACTAAAAAAACTTTTTGAAAAGGAAAATCCGGTACTGACACCCGATGAATTATTCCGGTTCGAAGAGGAACTTTCAGAACACCTTCGCGGAGCCATGACGGCCCAAACATCCAAGTGGGGAGAGATACTGGAATCGAAAAAAAAGGAACCTTCTGAGATGGGACACACTATATGTCCAAAAACCATCTTTGTCTGCTTTACTTGCGGCACCACGGGGTCGAGTGGTGTCAGCATGCCTGAATCGTTCGGTCTAAAAGAAATTTTCCGGGAACTGAGGGGAAAAAGCATTCCTCTCGAACAGAATAGGATGATGGATACATTCAAAGATCACTGTAAATACCTAAGAGGGAAAAAAATCACGCTACTATCAAAGGAGAGTGGGCGAAGACTAAAATCGATCAGCAGGAGAAGTCACCTTGGGCAAGCATACAACCTCAAACTTGAACCTGTTTCTGGATGCATGACATGCCAATTAGTTCACGGCTATAAGGAATTAGAGGGAGGCATGAACAACTATTGTGCGTTCCCCTACGGTTCATGTGCCGAAGCCATCTGCTCGATACACTGCGAGCAGATTGGGTCGAACAGAGAGGAGAAGGATCGTTTAGACCCAGAGGGCTTACACAACCTGGACGCACGTCGCAAGTTTTTCTCTGCGATGAAAAGCACAATAGACCGATTGGAAAAAGACAGATGCGAGGAAACACGGGACGGTTAGATAATTTGGCCTTAGAGTAGGTATCCAGGATCATGCTAATCTTCCATAAACATCGGCTTTAAACATGTACTGCGGTATTAGTGACTCAATTCTGGAAAGCAAAGTGTGGGAACTATGGCATTTTGTAAGGCTTGACTGACCCGATGTCCTCAAGCCGAAATAATGAAATGGCCTCAACCTCAACGCCGGGCTTTTTTCAGGTGTGCGAAAATTGGCTTGATTCTGCCGCCGTACATATTTGACGAACAATGCTAGAATTGTGGCAACTCTTGCGGGCCATGCCTGTGAGGGGATCTTGTATGACGGAGTGCTCGCGATGATTCAACTGAAGCTGAGGAGCTGAGAGTCTGTTGTGTGTCTCGGTAACCTGAGAGATCAAGGCGGGCTTTCCTGTCGATTGGAGTAGGAAGCGGAAGGGGCGCGGGTGCAGGAAGAGGTGTGGTCACCGCAGTGGTCACCGTAGTTAATTGCCTGAAGATGTTAAGCTCCTTCTGTCGTGACGCAGTAGCAGCTCGTTTGCCTTCGACACCGGCGATCCAAGCAACTGGGTATCCCAGTTGTGGGTTGTTCTCAAAAGATGGTCAGCGTGGTGTTGGGTGGTATTTGGCTCCGTTAACAGGGAGATGAATGCCCGCAATGGGCTTGTCCTTGAAAGGGGACGGAGTTTCAACGTAGGCTGCAATGTTGTATGCTCTGACGACAGTGTCTCGGGTAGTTGTCATGGAGGAGAGCCAAGATGAGCAAAAACGGAGGCCAGGAGTTCTCTAGGGGGAAAGGCGGGTTTTGTATACGTAGCCACTACGGCACGAATAGCGCGGCGATGCTTCCGGTCTCAGTGGTGAGCAACTGCTCTTACCGTGGTCACAAGGGCAATGGCGGTTGTCAGAGCCGTAGTTCTGGGAAGCGGCGGGCAGTTCTGGGAAGTGGCGGTGGTAGCTGCTTAGCTGAACTTGCGCAATTATGACGTAGTAGTTGGGCGGGTTGACGACGTGCAATTCGTCTCGTGCGCGCCGGAGTGGTCGTCGAATAGACAGAGGATCTGCTGCGGCGGCGGGGCCGCAACGCAACGCGAAGGGGAGCTTTGCCGGAGTCGGCGAAGCGTAAAATATTGGACTGAGCTGATCTTGTATGACGGAGTCAAAGTATGATAGAATCGTGATGATTTCACTAGAGCTAACGTACAAGCGAGCTGCGCACCCAACTGAGTTTACGCGCCTCTTTGAGCGTACAACTCAACAACGCTAAGCCTGGCGTGAAAGTGGCTTCATGTTATAAGCAGTCGGGTGACAGAATCAATTGTGGAGACAAGGGCTGCGAGATTGTCAAGGTTTCTGATGCTTGGGTCTGCGCTGGTACCAAGCCCTGTTGAGTACCGTCATAGGGAAGCTACGGCGGGGCGGAGGTCGCGACCAACCCTGAGAGGGCGTCGTGGAATAGTGTTAGATGGCACCAAATGCTGCTGCTGGAGGTTTTTGAAGCTTCGTGTTGACATTTCAAGCTGAACATTTCCTTCCAACCCCTGCACACCTAGTTCAAAGATAGTCATTTCAATTGTGTTGGTGCTTCGTAAGCTCTTCGTACAACATACAACAACTTCTATCCCCGTTACAAAAGACCAAGCACCAAACAATGCAACCTGTAACAATAATTTTCTATTTATTCATTTGGGCTGTCCGTGCCTAGAAACCAGTCTAGGTACGGTTCTTCACCACTGCGCCAGGGCGTCTAAAAGTCCTCTATAATCGTTCCACGGTTTCGCTACGTCGAAAAAAGGGGTTTCCCTTTAACCCATGTTTGCTCTACCCGAGCATCTAGCAGTGTCTCCGGGGTCCATTTACAATCTATAACAATAAAATCAGCACGTAAGCCTTGCTTCAAAGAACCAGTCCAAGATTCTGCGAAGCGAGAATAGGCTGCTCCTGTGGTTGCCGCGTGGAAAGCTTGGGAGATTGTGAATGCTTGATGAGGAGTAGTTTGCATTGACATTTCAGGACGTGTAGCTGATTTCCTCGTTGTCGAGTTGTAGAGATTGGGCATGGGCAGATGGATGGCTGTTGGGGCATCGGTACCAAAAGCGACGCATGCACCCCCGTCTAAGAAGTCTTTGTAGGCGAATACGCGTTCCCATAGAGAGCTTCCAACGAGCTCTGGGTAATCTTGCATAATCGCGGGATCGGAATGGACTGGTTGTACCGATGCGGTAATACCATATTGACCTAAACGTTTGGCATCGTCCTCACTTGTAACTTCTAGATGTTCGATCCTGTGTCTTCCATTAGGAGCATTGGCTTGAGCGATAGCGTCTACTGCTTGCGTGATGGCTGCGTCTCCTATCGCATGTATTGCGACCTGGAGTCCTTCCCGCGCCGCTCGAGACACCATCCAGTTCATTGCATCTGCAGGCCAAAGTGGCTTGATAACATCAGTGTGACCGGTGTAAGGGTGACTTAATGCGGCAGTGCAGCCATCAACGGATCCATCGCAGATTAGTTTCACTCCAGTGATACAAAACTCTGGCGTCTTCTTCGGGTGCCATTCGTGAAATTGTGCGATAGCTTCCTCGATCTTCTCCGACAGCTCGCCTCCACTTCCAGGCGGGGTGATGAGCCAATGGGCGGCTACATGGATGGGTAGTCCGTTGTTTCGCTCATGATACAGCTTCAGTGCATTCCATGTACTGTGGTCCATTGCCATGTCGATAACTCCAGTATAGCCAGCAGCGACGTATGCCTCAAAAACGCTCTTGAGCGCAACTTGCTTGTCTTCCTCTGTGTAGCGCGGGTTCAAAGATGCCCAGACGATATCGATTTGGCCAGCTTCTGCAAACAAGCCGGTTGGCTGCCCATTTTCATCACAAGCCACCTGATGGTTACCAAGTTCTTTGGCATTTTCTAAAGGAAGCTCCTTCAGGGCAGCGGTGTTGACCCAGGAAGAGTGCAAGTCGAAGGCTTCAATGTATATCGGCCGAGGGTCTAAATCGTCGAGCATTGTGGCTAGGGCTTTCCTTCCAGTAATTGGCTGATACCACCCGCGACATAGAATCCGGGGTAGGTCAGGGTTACTTTTCGCGTATCCGGAAATGGTGGCGCGCAGCTCTGCAAGCGACTTGCAATGGGTAAGGTCCAGCTTCCCCATTGATAGCCCAAAAGCGAGCAGATGCGTATGCGCGTCAATGAGCCCCGGCACGACGACGCGATCTTTGAGATCGATAACCTCAGCCCCGCGCCGGATGCAGTCTTGCACGGAGGCATCCTCTTTGGTGCCTGCATGTATGATGTTCTCGTCTTTGACGATCATGCAATCGCAAAAGTCGGACGTTTCTGCTCGAGCATCTGAATTTGCAAATATGCGTCCGTTGACGAAAACCCTTTCGTTGGCCATTGCTGTGTTTGGTGTTTGGGAAAGATTGTGCTCCGAGAGATAACTGGCCCAGAATCTTGCGCACTACAACGATGATAAACCAAATCCCATCATGGGGTCTTCTCGGCATAACATGGTTTCGGCCGTCGCTCAGTCTATACGACTGCGCTCCCATTCGTCCCTCTTAGCACTCAAACCGGCCGCGGTATTGGCCGAAACTAGCGACAAGCAGTCCGAGTCAGGGCCACGAGTCAAGTTTGGCGAGGGAGTGTGCTTGTTGACTTTGCCCCTTTCAAGCAGGTCCAGCCGGTTAACGCGACGAGCAGCTTGTCGGTTTAAGCTTTCCCCGCAACCTGGGGAGTGTATCTTCATGCACTCGTACTGGTGTGCTACTTCTCGGACGCCTTTTAGCGCGACCGGCAGTTGCTGCGGAGATCCAAAATCCGGGGTTGAAGCGCGTTCCAGATAGCATTATCTCAGCCACGCACAGAGTCGGTGCGATAACTCGCTGGGTGAGACAGGTAGGTATATATCTGCTTGCAGCGCCTCTGCCTCCACCCGTTGCAAGACACACCGCCAACATCTTTTCGAGTGCGCGTCTTCTTTCTCAGAATGCACCCCACCCTTCAGCCCGAGAGCGTCGATGACCAGTCGACCTGGCCGCCAGGCACAGTGACCCTTGAAGGTATGTGGCCATCTAGAATCGGACGCCTAGCCAGAGGAAGCCACAGCTAACGCCGCACCATTAGAACTTCGCCAGGCTACTGAAGGTGCCGAGGACCAATTCGAAATTGTTCTGATTCCTACGCCCACCGGGGATGTGAACGATCCACTGGTTTGTCAACCTCGCCAAACTCAATATTTGCAATAGCTGAATCCATCTAGAATTGGAAACCATGGGAGAAGAATCTCAACATTGGTCTAACCCTGCTCTACTCACTCATTGTCTTCGCTCTGTAAGCTAGCCTCTCTGGTCGTTCCTAGCATAGGCCCCACAAGTCTAATCACCTACTAGAATATCTGCCATTACTCCAACATGGGCGCCAATGACCGCCGAATTAGGTTTCACCGTTAGCGACCTAAACAACAGCTATGCTACAGGCTCGGCCACGCTTGCCCTAGGAGGACTTATCTTTATCCCCTTCGCTCTTAAATACGGTAGACGGCCTATCTATCTTCTGAGCTTGCTGGGACAGTTCGCAGTCTCTATTTGGGCTGCGAACATTATGACCACGGCTGATCTCTTCCTTATTCAGGTATTCAATTGTTTGCTAGGAGCGTTGGCTGAAGTCATCGTGCAGATGACTATTGCCGATGTCTTCTTCGTTCATCAAAGAGGCCTGATGAACAACCTATACGTCTGCACAATGAGCGTGGGAACCTCTATGGCGGCTCTCGTCGCCGGCTATATTACTGTTGGCCAAGGCTGGCGGTGGGTCTGGTGGTGGTTCGCCATTGCTCTAGGCACCAGCCTGGTCCTTTTCACCTTCTTCTATGAAGAGACAAAATTTGTGCCGCGCATTCATGGCATTTCCCAGGCCAGCGATTCGTCGTCAGTGGTTGAAGGCAAGATTATCGAAATTTCGGACAAAAAACCCGGTGATAGCGATCTCAAGCATATGGCCTCTAACGTCACCGCGGCTGCAATTCCACGGAAATCTTACCTGCAACGCATGAAGCCGGTATCAGAATCATCCGGCAGCCTCAGAGAACTTGCTCATCATGTTTATCAGCCACTCATGGTAATGTGCACGATCCCAGCAGTAGCCTATGTCGCGATCCTCTACGGTCTCATCACAGCTGCCGTGCAGGTTTCGGTCACACTTGTTGCAAGCACTATGCCTGCTCCACCTTACAATTTCACTCCGGCGCAAGTTGGTCTGATGAGCCTACCCCTCTTGATCGGAAACATTCTTGGGACAGCCTTGAGTGCACCGTTCACAGATCGCATCATCTTGTATCTTGCGCGTAAGAACCGGGGTATCTATGAACCAGAAATGCGTTTGTGGTTACTCGCCGTGTTTCTCCCGTTCTTCCCAGCAGGTATTATTCTCTTCGGATATGCTCTGGGTAAAGGCATGAGCTGGCCGGTGGTAGCAGTTGGACTAGGAATTGCTTCGGCTTCTATGACGCCAATTCTCGGTGTAGCATTGTCCTATCTCACGGACGCATATACGGATGTAAGTTTGCACGTCCTTCTTCCTCTGGGTGTTAGCTAACATTGTCAAGATCATCGCCGATGCCGTCGTTGGAGTCACCTTCATTCGTAACGTGCTAGCTACCGTCTTCGTCTTCGCGCTAACCCCGTGGGTTTCCCGGGTTCGGTTGCATAACGTTATGTTGACTTTCTCCATGATCTTTGTGGTTCTTGTTGCTGGGGGTACTGTTGGTATGATCAAATATGGTAAGCGACTGCGAAGTGCTACAATTAAACCGTATCGTCTCTATGCAAAGAGACAGGTGGATACACGAGTCTACTTTTAATTGGGAATTATTGGTCAACCGTCGATATTTCTGCCAACTGCGAATTCGTTTAGATACAAGGCTCCAATTATTATCCATACATTTTATTGTGTGTAATCGCATATACGCTAATTTTATATTAAATTATGCAAAAAGTTGTGCTCAAGCTTAGGTTCCTTTGAATATCATGAATTGCAGTGTAGCTCCTATCGTCCACCACCGCCTAATATCCTAACCCCATCTAGTTCGTAGTGCCTCTTGCCACCTAGGGTTGCCTAAAAAACACTCACGCCACAAGACATACAACCGCACCTAGACTCTGATAGTCTAAATAGATGCACCGCAAGAAGCCTGAGCCTGTATTGTATTTGTAGTATGCCGGATGCGGATGCGGATGCGGATCCAGCAATGAGATCAGGACAGGGTTTTGAATTTGATTTTCGGAGAGGCTGGCTTCCAAAAGGTGATGTGTTTCGAAAGCAATGATGGACCTGAAGTGTTATATATACCTAACAGTATCGAGAGTTTAAATTGAACGTTTTCTGCTAAGCCCGATAAACCACTTGTAAATGGGTAGGTAGATAGTATCAAATGCAGGTATCAGACCGAGAGCATATTTATAGGCAATTCTAGCACCTATCCATGCATCCATCTGCCGTACCACTTTGTCCAGCATCCCCAGTCCATCGAAATATCCAGAATCGCCATCAACTCCCCTATATGTTCCGATGGCCTCAAGCATAGTATGCTTATTGCATTATTCCGTACGGGCCTGTTTCTATCATTCAGCTCACCACTCGTCTGCTGCAAAGCTTATTTACTGCTTAGGACCCGGGTGCGCAATTTCAGTATCGCACTAGCTATCATTAAGGAATAATTCGTATACGTATATCTACATTTGTATTATTGTCCGAGGGAAAGGCCTAATTAAAGTAAGTGGGCTAATGTGTCTGCAGCATCGTTGATACTTTGGGCTTCCACTCTCACGTTAAGATTAGTATCCGTCACCCTAACGTGAAACCACAACAAGGGCTAATCTCCATAGGCCTATGATAAGGCAGCTGTGTTGAAACTTTAACCTTTATACCCTGCAAAATTCCAAACCTGGTGCGACTAATACCCCGCAGTTCTTCAAAGTTCCCTTTTGATCCTGAAGCTATTTTTCCACCTCTGCAATATCGGTAACTAGATGAAAATGCAATTTTGCCTGCTAGACGTGCGGAAAATATAATTACGGAGAATAAATTTACGGAACGCTAATGTCCAAATTGGAGAAGGCTCAATTATCCTACTTCTCTGAAATTGTGTTACTGTAGGCCGTTGCAGATGCTGTTTTTCCGTTTGAGACTTATAAAGGACATGTGTGTTCATGAAGGAGAAGCCAGTTTGTCTGTTCCGAGGTTACCTCTGTGATCTTGAAATATATTCTCGGCTATTCTTTTTCAGGTCAACTGTTTTAAGACTCCTAAACATGCGCATCGTTAAGTCTCTTCTAGTAGGGCTTTTAGCCCTAACCGACGTCGCCGTCGCGGCATTAAGCTCAGGATGTGGCTCAGCTCCTACTATCACTTCAGGAGTCAAAACCATTACGGTTGGTGGGACACAACGCCAATTTACTATCCGAGTACCATCAAACTATAAAAACAACCAGGGATATAAACTAATTTACGGTCTACATTGGGTAGGAGGGAGAATGGACCAGGTTGCCAACGGCGGTGATACTGGGTCCAAGAATTGGAAATATTATGGCTTGCAAGTGGTTGCCAACGAAACTGCCATCTTCGTGGCACCGCAAGGCCTCAATGGTGGCTGGCCTAACAGCGGCGGCGCGGACCTCAAGTTCATTGATGCCATGAACAACTATATCGACGCTGGCCTTTGTGTCGATCAAAGTCAGAGGTTTTCAATTGGCTTCTCATACGGCGGTTCTATGACGTACTCTATTGCTTGTTCTCGTGCGAAGCAATTTCGTGCCGTATCCGTCATTGCTGGCGGTGTGTTATCAGGCTGCGACGGTGGCAACGACCCTATTGCTTACTTTGGCATCCATGGTATCAAGGATGGGACACTGAACATAGCCGGCGGCCGTTCGCTGCGTGACCGCTTCGTGAAGAATAACGGCTGCGCTTCTATGGCTGGTGCCAAAGAACCTGCGTCTGGCAGCAGAACCCATATTACGACGACCGCCACGGGATGCAAGACGGGGTATCCGATCAAATGGGCAGCACACGACGGTGGGCACATACAAGCTGCTGCTGACAAGCCTGCACCTGAAGAGAACGGTGAAGCGTCATGGGTGGGTCCAGAGGTTTGGGCATTTTTCAATAGCCCAGAGCTTGCAACCCCACGGTGATTATAGTCACCTACTAGATGTACTGGAGTCTAGTCTATTATTGAGCTAAATAATATACTTCGCCCTTGGTGTGTTTATGATATTATTCCACTAATGTATAACTTCCTATCTTAATCTGTATGCATACATTGACTGTCCATACAGCTACAACGAGATCAGCCCGTACTACAATAGCTCCACCTCATTTTATAATAGTTTCACCTTATTTAAGAATGAAATAATCTAAGCTATCAGTTTCTTCTGATACACACGTAACATCAGGGACTGAAAATAACTAGCGAATATAAGACCTCAAGGCGCATCATGCTTTAGACGGATAGTGGTGCTCTTTTCCGAACGCTTTCTTTCCCATAGGGAGAGTTTTTAGATTCAAACCAACTCCTCTGCCTTCCCGTGTGATTCTGTGGATCTGTACAGGCTAGTCAAGTCCTGCACTGCCAGCACCGTTACGGGATGCTCGCCATCTCGACCACCTCTATCAGCGCTCAACTCGATAAGCACCACCTCCAGAGCCACGTGGGCGCCGCTAAAAAAAAAGAGTCTTTTCCACCACGTACTTGAGAAGTCACTTCGTTTCGTCCCCGAGTACGGAAGTAGCCTTTTCCATGTGCCCATGGTTGCGGTGAAGCTCTTGAGGTCGTGGAAATTCATCGCCGGGAAAGAAAATTGGCTGGCTACATGTGCGCATCTCTTCTAACTCTAAGCTAATCCTTCCGGCGGGATTGGCTCACACCCTGCTCTCGAAGAGGGCACTAGTTGGAGTTCCTAAGTTTTGGAAAAGGGTGACGGCCTTTGTGCGGTCTCGTTCTACGCCGAAGCTAATGCCGTAGCAGAAGATTAGTGTCATGCTAGCGTTTTTAAGTTTGCTTCCTAGAATATTTGCTTTGGGGTCATGTTGCTCCGTCAAGATTGTGAAGGTTTGGGATTGGACTCGGTAGTTAGTGCCGTATAGAGTGGGGAGCAATGCGACAATCCGTGTTCAATTGATTAGTAAAACTGTAAGATTTCTATTTTATCTAGTATTGAGATATCGTTAGGATAGAGATATAATAAGGAAGAAAGAGAGAGAAGATGGTGTAGAAAGGTGGGAGAAAGTGCCTAGCTGCTCCTGCCTATACCTTTGCCATCGACTAAATCTCAACACCGTTCCAATGTCATTGCAATATTACCCTAGCATGATCTCTCTACTGAAACGAGCTCAAAGTTGTAACAACCTTGATATCATGATAATCTTATGATTTAGGGGGCGCTATATTACATTCGACATCATGTCAATTCAAATATCCTTTTCAATTTCAAGATTAGTCAAATAAACTTACGTTACTAAACCGCAACTCCCCTCACTATGTGTTGCGGTGATACTTCAGTCATACTATTAAGCTCTATTTGAAGGGTACATGAATGAACACATCCTCAGGGATACAGCAGACGGCCGGGGCGTCAGTGGTAGCGTATCTTTGATCGCGTAATCGTATGGCGGGGAGGTGAATCGCAGCATTGGCTTAATGAACAACAAAGTCTCAACGAGTGTGTCGGAAATTGAAGAATTGCAACCATGAATCATCGCACTGCAATAAATCTATCAGCCTTTATTTTGAAATGTCTTGGCAAATTTTGCGGTTTAAGAGGTTCTTATCTAGATGGGTAGTTTCTTTCTTGAGGCATCGTACCTGTATTTCGATGGACTGAGTTTGACCCGTAGATCCACCACCATACAAGTCATATTCGGGCCCTTGTTCGGCAGGAATTCGAAGTGGACTATTTTTTGCTCCATGCTCGATAAAAAAACACATCCGTCCTGTGTAACACGTCTTTGGCGAGATGTGGTGCTTGGAACTCAGAACCCATTTCTTGATACTACTTGGTGGTGTGGAGAAGTGATTGAGTTAGTGCGAAGGGTTTATACGCCGCCTTTACTCTAAGTGAAGTTTTCAGTTGCAACAGGCTGAAAGCGATGTTTGCTTTGTGAGTTCAATAGTTGGGGTGACGCATGGTTTTGTCCACGCTTATTGCTGGGATTAAAGTATGGGGGCCAACTAACGAAAGCCAAGGTCTCTTCACCAGCGGCCGTGCAACCGATAGTGTAACGTAGGTCATAAATCATTAAGTCAGCTCCGAAATCATCATGTAGGAAAGGCTTTGAGATATTGGTGCCAAGGATCGGTCCAGGCCTTTGGGCCCCAAATGGAACAACACTTGCATGCAGGTGAGTACTAGAATTGGGTTACGTCATGTGGATTGAGGTTGAGGAATATCTATGATTCTAGCCCAAAGCTACGGTTATAATTTTTCGGTCAATAAGCGTCTCGCAAATGTAGACCTCGGGAGGTTCTCTTTGTTAGGAGTAATCTAGCCCTTTTGCGTTACACGTTATAGAAAGCTAGTACAGCATGAACATGGTAATGCCAAGGACTGCCTGTCTTGAAAGTACCAACGTATTCTTGTGGGCAGAAAGTCATCATTTTCATAGGTTCCTTCGAGAACAATGAGTAGGTGTACAGGGGGCTTTAGATTTCGAGTTAATAATTGGTGTTTTCTATTAGATATGTTTTACTTGGTAAATAATATCAGAAGAGCGACTTCATCGCGTTTCAAGCGGACCGATAGCCTTACCTACAGTCAGTTAGCTGTATATCATCCAATGCGGTTGCCTTCTCAAAAGCCGAACTGCAGACTGTTAAAGTTTCAATCCTCGAATAGGCGGGCTGGGATAACTCCCGCGGCTACTAGAACACGAATCTCGCTAGTCAAGGTCGCGCTGTAGTCAGCGTATGACGACCGGGCTACAGAAAAGATGCGATAAAATTAAGATTAACAATTTTACTAGCTTGTTACACCACGCGAATCGATTCGCTATATGCTCTATACACCCGAATGCCTATTCACCCCACTCCAATTCTGCTGTACATAATATTCTTGGCCCTGGATTGGCGTACCACTATGGCGTTGGGATTCCAGCCAGGCTGCATTCTGGGAGTTTATATTCGGCGCGTGGGCTGCTCCTGCGGGAAGCGAACTGTCCATCTCCACCGGTGCCGGACTCCAAACCTCACTGGGATGTCCCGAGTGTGGTCGGTAGCCCTGATGTGCTACGGGATCGGGACCAGCTACTAGCGAACTTGCACTTGTGAGGTTCTGGTATCTAGAGGTATCCATCTCTGATGGAGGCTGGCCGGCCGAGGAGTACGATAAGTGATGATTCTTGGGTGAATAGGTAGATGAAGGATGGGTTGTTGACGAGCCATAGTTCTGTTGGTCCCAAGCCGCTGCTGGGGGTTCAGGCTCTGGCGCAGCTACAGGGCGTGACTTGCGTTTACGAAGAAAGTAGATTAGCGCAATGACGGCGATGAGAAGGACAGCAGCACCACCAATCGCAACGCCGGCAATGCCGCCTGTACTGAGCTTGCCTGAGTCTGTAGACGCTGCACCTGCGGTTGCCGATGCAGGCTCTCCCGTATTGCTTGGTGCTGCTGTCCTAGTTGCGAATGATGTGACCGTCGTTGGGTTGCTGTTGACTATTCCACCAGCGGTCAGATTCGTATAAGCGGCGCAATCGCTTAAGGGAACCGCGAGTGGGCAAGTCGCATTTTGACAGAGACTCATTAATTGCGGTGGAGAGGACGGATTGAAGGATACTGCTGGAGCACAGCGAACGTTGTATCGGCTGTTGAGCGATGTGCGGAATGTGTCGGCGTCTTGAGGTGACATGCCAAAATGGGTTGCAGCGAGGGAGAGCTGGTTGATGAAGTAACCCAACTGGTGATTTTCGAGACCCATAAATTTGTGAGCGTATGCCAAACTGACCGGCCCGTTGGTGTTGGGCAAAGGCGGAGGTGGTAAGGTGCACCCAAAGGCTCGACTGAATGCAACGAAGAAATTGCTAAACAGATGACTAGTGATGGTGAGATTCAAGTCAACGCAAACATTCGCTATCAAGCAGCCTGTCCATTCATTACGTACTATTGATTTGAGGTGTCAGCCAGAACCAGATTTTGCGACTCGCCAGCCAGGAATGCGGCGAGTGGAGTTGTGCCTCCTTGATCTAACCAATTGATACCGATCGGCGCGTTGTTCACGTTTGTGGATGCTTTTGAGCCGTTGAAATATTGCAGAAGGTCAACATTCATACCGTTATACTTCCCAGGTCGAAGAATTCCCGTAATCTCGGAGGACACATTATTGAGCTTAGAGCCTCCCTCGAAAGCAAGACACACGACGTTCTTGATAAACTTCAGCTGTGTTTCACTGCTGTTCGCTCCAAATCGAGCCTGAGCGTAATAGTCGCACAGAGAAACTTTTTCTGGCCGCTGAGCGAAACCCGATCCAAATAGAAGGGCGAGGTAGGCGACCACCGTGAGAAAGTGGTGTCGCTTCGAGGTCGCCATGGTGAAGAAAGGAGGGTGCAGCCCTGAGGGAAAACTAAGGCGGACGGCTTCATCGTGTCTGTGGGCGCAACCAGGTAGGTATATCGCACTGCCTGCTGACCCGATCCTAGCCCCTCAGCCAACAGCTAGGTGGCGGCGACGTTTTGGGATGCAAAATCCATTCTGTGGCGTTCTCCACGACCAGAATATGCGCTTTGGCTGGGGCCTGGCCATTGACATAGCGAAGGTTGGCGCTTTAGATCAATCGCCAAGTCTGCTGCATGGTAGCGCGGGCTTGGTCTTTGGGGGCTGACAACGCTACAAGGCGCACGTGCCAAGAAGGTCGGCGTGGTTGTTAGGTAGATACTGAAGTCGCGAAGCGAACGGCACGTTCGTACACATCTAATCTGCTGCAAACAGAGAGCCAGCTTCAATAATACGCTTGAGGAATGGATTCTCTGCAAAATCTGGGTTTGGTCTTTTAGCAGAACGCTGGTATGTGCTCTGGGGCCAGCCGTCACCGTAGCCAACCCAAACCCCAACGATCCCTTTCACAAAGCCAAAGCAAGCCAAGTAAAGACATAAATGGAAGGCGTGGTAGTGCGCATGAAAGAACAGAGATGATTCGGGCTATCTAGGCCGAGTTTCTTATCACAGTTGAGATAATAGATAATAGCAAGAGAGCCTGTCCACATGTCCACCGGCCCGTCCATTGAACTCACTTGTAAGGAAAATCCTGGCATTGAGACCCCCGTTCAAGCTTCCCCAAATGCACTCATTCATGGAGATACATCGAATATGCTGTGGATATTGCAACACCTCCCTGGCCAAATAGTAACCCAGCAATGTGCGGAACTGCAACTCTCAACATATCCAAATTCCAGTTCGACAAACCGCACGACTCGATAAAGTATTTCCCTGGAACGCCTAACCCTGTGCTCTTAAATTGGCTTGCTCGACCATAGGTTGAAACTGCTCCGATCGGATGGCGCAAAGCTCGAAACAACTGAGTGTCTGTTGACTGGATAACAGGTGTGGCAGTGATCAATACATTATTGTAATTATTCGCAGGGATAGCTACGCGATACATAATAAGCTAGAGTAATAATAAAATCATTCATCCTCGATATCTTGTGCTCGATCTTCTTCGCCTTAGAGCCTAGCAAGTTATATATTTGTGCTCAAGCTTTGAATGTGTGTGTGGAGCCGCAGCAGAGGCTGTAGCATATATCTACTCAGGATAATCAATTTCGTTACTTATTTTGGCTATATGGCGTAATAGTGTAGAGCTGTCGCCCCGCATAGTTCCTATTTGTCTTGAGCCAATTAAGAGAAGTTTTTGGTCGATTCATAGCAACTATGAAACATATGCTAAATAGATGCCAAGTGCGTATATACAGTTTACCCAACAAATGGTCAATGAGAGTCTAGGTCAAGTAGAAGAGAAGACCGTTTGAGGGAGCTCCAATGGCTATCACACCACAGCACCCTACCACCGTTCCGTACCAGTTTTCTTACGCGTTTATGGCTGAGATATATTCTTTGGCATATTCCAAATTGCTCTTCTTTGGTCGGCAAGTGGCACGCTGCAACAGTGCGCGTGCGGCACGGATCTTCGGATTTGAACAGCTAGCAAAGTCGACCCATGGTTTCTTGGACCAAGCTGGGTGGCCGGCGGGAAAACCAGAAAGTTGGTACTGAATGCCGCCAGCACCTTGCTTTTTGTACAATTTGCGGTCGAAGTCTGAGTTTTTCACTTCGGCAGCCTGTTTTTTATTCTGAACGGGAATCCAGCTGATAATTTGCTTCCATTTAACCCCACCAATGGCTGCAAACTCTTTCTCTTGAGGGAAGGGGTTGTATTCTTTAAGGGTTCCCTGACAGTCGATCATGTTCGGGGTCGCATTAATTCGGTAAACGTAGCCATTGCCGCCAAGATTGTTGGTAACCCAAGAGATAGCAAGGTTGAAGTCGGTGGTGGTAGAGACGTATCCGTCGTTATCTCTACTGAAGCCAGTGGCTGCACCGTTGACATGATTCCATAAGCTTATATCAGGTGGTGCAGAGCCAATAGTAGACTGCCCCTTGGGCTTCATACCGTCCGCTGCTTTGATAGCGTCAGGACTTCTCGAGTCTGCCCGATATAGGTCGGCAGCGTTACAAAGGAACGACCAGAGTGTAACGAATAGGAATAAGATAGAAGAGAGATATAGTCTAGCCATTTTAAAAATTGGAAATCGACCTTAGAGGTATAGATAATTTTAACGAAGGGATACGAAGGCGATCAGTTCAAAGAGGTTGGTATCGATGTCTGCGGAAAGCCTGATATCTTTTTTGTACTCTGTCGAGAGTAGTATATATATACTGAAAGATGAACTGCCCCTAATGTGACCGGTGATACATACAGCATCCCAGCATAAATTGTCATTTACGAACCTGGAATGACGCCAATCGCTTTGTCATTTCAACTGCCTAGGTACCTACAGGATACGAGATATTTACAAGGATTTATAAGCATTGACCTGCAGTTCTGGAAAATTGTGAGCTGATATGTTTTATTTTGATGTTGATCCTACGTACGGTCTTCATCGATTAGAGAGTACATCAAGTACACTATTCAGTATTAATACAGACTCTTGAGGAAGGATCGATATGGACAAATCACTCTACTTCTTTGATCAAGCCTTACTAACAATCTCTTTGACTTCTGCAAATATCATACTTGCAGGTGAAAGACAGTTCTTCAAAATCATGGGGTCACAGACTACGAACTAGGGTAGGGGACACCACCCATGGTGCATATCAAAACTATATGCTTGATATAGATTTCATCAGTAAAGAGCTCGTAGCGGAGTGCCGAAATTAGCACTCGGTGAAACATTCTGTTGTAAATGCGTTGTCGCTGATTCGGTCCGCGGTAGAATTATCGTGGATATTTTCGGCTATCGGATGCCGGTCGTACAGTGGTAATACCATACCTAGGCGGTATGTACCTAGAAACCGGCACGTAAGAAACGTTCTCGAAGTAATTTTAGATTGTTCTTCTACTCTATGCCTGAAAAGCTCGAATGAGAAGTGTACTTGGCGGGCCGATTGCGGCTTTATGTACACTCCGTTACGAGTTGATTGCACCACTCAGAGTTAAACGGAGGCCGTCGCCGCTGAGTGGGTGTTTTACTGTGGTAGGATCCCCTGCAGGCTCCACCTAGCGTGAGAAGAAACAGTATGTACCTGAAACCAGGTGGCTTTGCGACACATACGCCACGCGTCGCTAATCAACACCTTACCACAAGCGCTTAGTATGTACATCTTGCATTTCACGCATGTGCTACACGTCAGTTCAAAAATAGATGAGTATCTATCTTCTTCTGTGCGTTGAGTAACTCTCTGATTCAAGTCTCCGCCTTCTGTACTTCGCAATTTGTGCCACTCTCCCACGACCCCTTGCCAAGCTCAATATTTCGTGGTAGTTGTATTATCTAGCTGCGTCGAATACAAGAAAGGTTCGTTGATAATTACAATCACAAGAAGTTATGATGAGAGATTTCTTTGTTTACCTCTTCAGGTTGCCATTTCTCGCCAAAGTCCCAGCGGATTCACGTCCTATTTTCAAACAGGACGGTTCCCGCTGTTATAACGCTCAACAATCAGCTATGAGCACCCCTTCGAGTCTAAGTCAGGAATCGGCCTCCCGAGTAACGGGCGTCGATTGGGATGTGCGGCCAATTGAGCATCCCCTCACTGCGGCATGGGATCTCAGTATCACGGACGCGGACATTAATAAGCTCGTTCAGGGATACCAACCTAAAGCAATGGAGGATAGATGGATGTGTAGTTCCGATGGACCCGACCAGCAAGGTAACATCGTGGTTCACATTTATAGGAGCTGGACCGGGTATGAGCAATTACAGCTCGGGGTGAAAGCTCCAACGTGTAATAGTGAGGAGGGAGATAGTACCAAGGGGTGCGGAGCAGAAATCACTGAGATCAAATGGGCGCGAGGGACTAGCCCAAACGAGATGGAAGAGGAGCAGGCAAAAGATCTAGCAACGATGGTATGCAGACAGGTTTTAGGTTGTAAGTTCGATGCAGCTACATAAAAGCATGACCTTGGACGCATCAGCCAACTAAACATCTCTCAATGTAAGGGGATAGTGTAGCCAAGTTGCAAACCCTAACTTACATGGTCCAGGAAGCAAGAATATTGAATTCAGAACCACGGGGAAATGGCAGACCCAATCACGAACCACACGTAAATATCTCATTCACCGTTGAGGTTTTTTTTTTCTGGGACTTTATATTATAGCGATTCAGCAAAACTAAAGCGTTTAGAAGTGGCGATTGATGGCTAATTTAGATCCCTCTTGTCTATAGCATGAGGACTACGTATAAGCCAATGACAGTAAATCTTACGATTCAATTTTGCTCCTTGATCATGATATAAACCTTCTAGGATAGTACCACGCCGTCTATTATCGTATTTACGATTACATGATGACTTTGTGAGGGGCCTTCTCTTCTTCCGGTTCACCAAAAAGGTTCACTGGCCACCTCGGCTTGTTGGCAATATAAGGAATATTGAATCGTCGGGGCTCGTTCTTCCCAATGCTCTCGATCTTCTCAAAGTCCTCTTTAGATAACTCAATCTCCTTGAAGTTCTCTTGGATGCGTGATTCGGTAACAGACTTAGGGATAACGCTATGTCCACCAACCTGAGCCCAAGCAAGGATGACCTGTGCTGGCGTCGCGCTATTTCGGCTTGCTACCTCTTTTACAACTTCGTGTTGGACGAGAAGAGGAACGCCAAGCATATTGTTTCCAAACGCCTGCATCGGAATTAGCATGAGTAAGATAGATATAAAGTCAATCAACTCACAGAGTATTCGGTAACGTGGATGTTCTTCTCCTTGCAGTACTGGATGAGTTCTGACTGAAGAAGTCGCGGATGACGTTCGATCTGGTTTGCAGCGGGGGTAACACCAGTACCATCAATGAGAGCTTGCAAGTGCTCTTTGGTGTGATTAGACACCCCTATCGCACGTGTCTTCTCTTTTGGCAGCTGAGTCATAGCTCTCCAAGTGTCAACAATGGAAACGTCATCAAGAATCTTGACATCGCCATCTGGATGGTCAGACTTGTCCTGGAGGGGAAATAGGTTGTTGTGGGGGTCGGAGGTCTCGTCGAATGCAACAGGGAAGTGAACCAAGTACAAGTCCAGATACTCGAGACCCAGCTCGGCTAAGCAATCATCGAGTGCTGGTGCTACATCCGTAGGACGATGCTGCGAATTCCAGAGCTTTGAGGTGATAAACACATCCTCGCGTTTCAGTCCAGGAACCCCGCCGTCAAAGGCTCTCTTAAAAGCTTGAGCGATTTCCTTTTGGTTGCCATATACTTTAGCAAGATCGATATGGCGGTAGCCGGCCTTCAGGGCTGCAAATACTGCAGCCTCAACTTGACCGGGCTCGGCTTGCCATGTACCAAAGCCCAGCTGACTACGCAATCATGGTTAACAATCGAACATAAATAGGGCGGAGATGCGTACGGGATGGTGTTGCCAGTATTGAGAGTAACCGTCCGTCCGAAAGACATTATATGATGGACCGCTGGTATCTAGTTTGTGGTGTAAAGGATATTATTCAGTTAAAATTCAAATTTGAGAGCAAATACTAGTGAGCGTAGTGGGGTAGTGGCGGTAGTAGACCCGTCATCATCAACGATACACCGCGGCTAGGTTTCTATTTTCAGTAGTCTACGCAACAGCCCATGATAGCTTCCGGAGATCGTGCCGAGGTTTCTGCACCACATGACAGGCCCATTAGTCAATATTTCACACATCGTACGGGCAGCAACAGCCGTACATGTGAGGGTTTTGTTTTGAAGCGAACTGAGTTTTTGGAGCAGTAAGCCTAGGGTTATTTCTAGATAGATATACTCTCTATTGTCGTTTTCCCTGAGCCCGACCAATCTATGGGCCAGCCGGAGGGGTTTTCTTCTCCATAGGGTACGTCATATAGTAGTTAATGACGCAGACACATCGAGTCCATAGCCGTACTTTCAGATCCCTACTACACCCGGTTCGCACTATCACCGGACTCTTGAAACATGATATTACCAAAGAGTCTGCGGAAGCTTGCAGGCCAAGGCCCTGGTGGATTTTCGTAGGCGTTCCAAAATTCGGGGCTTGCAAAACTTGATTGACTTTCTTGCTCCACGTGCCGAAAATGACTTTCTGAGGTTGGCACTGACCTCTCTTCATTTGAGATACCATCAATCGTGTCCTGTTGGTGGTATTGTTTGGAAGCTAATAGTATGCTATCTTGGTCAAAAATTGCCCAAGAGGAATCAAATTCTGGTTGTGTAAGGATTGCAGTTGATGGTACATTCATGTTTACAAGCCAGGTCTCAAGGCGGTTGGCTAGAGTATGGTGGAGGCTGGGTGCAGGGCGTTTTGTTTTTCTAAGCTTGTTGAGATGATCCTGAACAAGTAATATATCTACTCTTTTTTATCAGTGCCTGAATACTTCAAATTTTGTGCGCAATGTTTACCCTCATGTTCTCCAACACCCCCCTCCGCTCCTTGAAGAACTAGAATAGCCGCCCAGGTAATCATCTAGAAGATGGTCAAACGTTAGTATAAATCTACATAGGTACCAGTTTAACTTGCCACTAAATCCCAATTAGCCCAAATGCCGTGGTCATCGTTTTGCAGCCTCAATGTTGCTCGCGCCGAAATCAACAGTTCATGGCGCTCTGTCGATGCAACGCTGTTCGCAAAAAGATCAAACCCCCGTGCGGGGTGGTAGATGGAAAGTACAAATAACTTGTGCAGATTATACTGCCGTCGTATCTGAATAGCATGGTATGCTGTGTTGCTAGGGCCTAGTAAATTCAGCAAGCCATCCAGAGCGGATTTGCGTGAGTTTTACAGGTGGAGCTCACGAGCCAATCATCCAAGCTTTTGGCCCAATCTCGAATTACCTGTGAATCTCTGTCTGTGAATGGGAAGATGGGTGCAGCCACGCCTTTTGTTTGAGTGCAAGAGATGAATGACCAAATTGTGGGCAGGCCACGACCTGTGAAATAGCCAAGGCCATTGTGCATCATTATCTACATATAATGCTCAGTATGTATGATATTCCAATGTTGCAGTCAGAGCTTATACCGTAAGTCTATCAAAAGGCGCCTCTGGAAGGGGTTGAATTTGGCGGAGAGAGGGTAAAGGAGCCCGTAGGGGAACAGTGGTACATGAAAGGTGGAGAGAAGCATGTTCGAGATCTACAATCTGGCTACTGTAAGTAAAATTCCCTGCACACACACACAAGGGGCTTAAACCTGGAGACCAGAGAAGAGCTGGCGCCACTTTCTCGTATTTTGATCAAGATATACTGAGCAATGGTCTAAAATAAGGCGATAGCCGATCGAGATCCAAACTCCTGTCAAATCTATGAAGGCTTCGGAAACAAGGCCAGCCAAAATGAGACCGAGGACATTTTGAAGTGCGTTTTGCTCGGCCATAGATTTTGATGGCTTCACGGACTCAGGGATTGATAGTTGGGCAATTGCATTGCAGGTTGCCTTAAAATATTCGGGTGCCAAAGCAGCCAATTCTTCAGATGCGTGATTTAACGCGGCTACGTATAAAATCGCGGCTAGTAGTAGGGGCGTTGGATTATTTGAGGCTTCTCTTTCCGACTGAAAATGAAGACCTTCCATGTTTGTGTGAAATCTGCTTCATTAGCAACCCCACCAATGTGAGTGTTCGAGAGCCTCACGAGATCCAAAGCTGAGAGACGACAGATTGGGACAACAATCTTACATCTGTAGATCCCATAAGTTTCTTTAGGTCTGCAGTTGCTTGCCAAAGTCCACTAAGAGACGGTTCCCTCTCATCTTCGTCAAGAGTGGTCGCAATAATGGGAATTGTGGGCGGGGGTGTGTCGACAACTGGGCTCATGGGAAATTGACTATTGATCCCAAGTACAGATTCGATGACTGCCAATCTTGTCATGACATCGGAAGATGACCCCACGGTAATTGGTGCATTTTGTGAAGGCCCCACTGGGGATTGTCTCGCGTTCGCTCTGGTCGTGAAGACGCACTCAACTTTACCCTTTCGACATCGCTTGCATGGTCCCGCTGGCTCGGGTTCACATTTCATCTATCAAAGATTAGGCTTGAAATAAATCTCTGTGTGCCCTCTACCTTCTGTCTACGGCAGCCCACTCCTCGGTGAATCAGCAACAATGTTGGAAGACTCCAGAATAGGAGAGAGGCGTACCACATGCTTTGGTCAATCGGGCACCAGTGAGCCCAGCGCTACAGTCCATACCACCTCCGCGGCGGCTGTCGCCGCTCATGTCTTGTCTCGTGAGGTAGCCAGGGAATCCGGATTGCAAAGAGACTTGTGCGCTGCCGCGGCGGACGAGTTGTTGGGAAAGAGGGATGGCATCCTGAACGCCTAGCGTCCCTTGGCACCGAGGAACCTGGAGATACCGCCCCAGTGCTCCCTTACCCGTCTGGGCTTCCCGCCATATAACGCATCGTTAGCAAGCTTTCCGTATACTGATACTTCGCGCGACAGGTCCGTAACTTATGGTGACCGCGCGAATGCGATGTTCGAAGCGCTTGCCGCAAAATGAGCTGCCAATGCTGCCCCAACTCCGCTCCCATGCTTCGCTATCGCGATATCGATTCGCGACTCGCCCTTCTCTCCAATTCCATCAAGCAATCTGAGGGTACGCCTTATCTCTGCGATAAAACCAGGATACAGCTCGATTAGCGATCCGTCCACACCGATATCTATCCTATCCCCTATGCCGAAACCTTTGCCCAAACAGTCAATGTGCACAATCACGGCCCCTAATGCAACCGCGCTGAGTTTCGCTGATCGCCTTCCTATGGCTTGCGCTATAATTCGAATAGCTTGTGTGAATTCAAAACTGGCTCGGGTGATCCCAAGCCACTGTTCGACTTGTGTTCTGCTTTTTGAGAGATCACAGCTTGTATCACTCTCCAAGGCACTCATGAAGGAAGTGTCTAAGCTCCACTTGACATATAACCTCGAGGTTTTGGCAATTTTCTCCTCGTCAGAAAGCCCTATTCTGCGGTCTTCGTTGAGCGACAGGATTGCCAGACGAAGCAACTCTCCAAGATACATCCCAGAAATCCGTTTCTCGAACATTTCAAATCCAGGATTGACGCTTTCGGCATCGATTACCGTGTCATAGCGCGTGACAGGTAGGTATTCTAGACTGGGGTCAAAATTTCCCCACTCCGAGTTGATCAACATGATGCGTTTGTTGTCCTTTTTGGAATCGTCAAGCTTGATGATTTTAGACAATTGCTCGACATAGGCGCCATTAGTTCCTGTTCCAAAAACTGCGCCCATTATTGTCCTAGTAGCCTTGGGCGAACTATAAGCCTGTGCTAACAAGGTTCCAACTGTATCATTGATGAGAGCTCTGACACGGACCGGAATTGCGAGCTCTTGAAGCGCAGTCTGGAAGAGGGCACACACGTCTTGGCCTATTGCATTGTCGATATCAAAGCCCTTGCTCCATCGAATCAAAGTGCCCCTGTTGATATCCTGCTGGTGGACCGCATGGCTGAACGTGAAGCCAAGTTCAAAAACGGGTTCTTCTACAGGCCTATGCGCGGCATCGTTGGCTATCGTCTTCGAAAAGTTTGCCTGGAGGAAGCTCTGCAGCCTGTTGGCGACCCAAGAGAACAATTGCTTGGGTGATTTGGATGTCATCAGCGATGTTGGAATGGCCGTTTTTTCCTGTATTAAAGAGTACGTTCCGTCTCCATTGAGTTCCACTGAGCAAACACGCATATTGGTTCCACCAAGGTCGACTGCCAGGTATGTTCCCTTGTAATGTCAGCCAAACCTCTTCCCGCGATGACATATATAACCAACTACCTTTTCATTTCCATCCGGAATCTCATTTATGAATGATGGGAGCTGTTCAACAGGGCAACCATATCTGCATAATCCCTCATCTTAATCAATATCAGGAAATGTGTCTCCAAACTCTGGATGTCGGAAGATACTGACTCATTTGCTCTAGAAACCCTTTCAAGACTCGGTCCAACTTTTCGTCTGGGAACTCAAATTCCAGCGCAATTTTTTCGGCCTCCTCGTTAAGACTACCTTTTGTTTCGGAACTTGGGTCAGCTTCAAATTTCGCTGGTCGCTTTGTCGTTGCTGCGTCCATTTCCCTTGCCTCTTCGCATTGTTTCATTTTGGTAGACGTAGATAACTCGTTGGTTCTCATGACCCAGCTAAACCATCGATGTAGTGTCATTGCAAACATGTACTACGCCCGGGTCAAGTAGATTGTGAACAAAATTTTTACCAGATTGGATCAAGGTTCAGATTAGTCTGCTTTCCGTCACCGAACCTCGGAGTTGGATTGGAGTTCAACTGTAAGACGCCCCAAAAGAAACGAAGCCTTGTTCCACGTGGATATATTTTACGGCGAATGCGTCCTCATTGACTCCATTTTGGATTTCCCATCGATAACGGCCCCGTGAAAAAGTCGTTGCACATATTCTGGTGTAAGTGGGTTCCGGTAAAACAACAAATCGCCGGCCAGTTTGCCGGTTGGAATTGCAAGGCCCTACCTCTGCCGCAACTTGGTACCCCTGTATCGTTCGGCGCCTCCGAATGGAGATAACGGCTGTAAAAAAGCGTTTGCAAATAGCGTATGGTATGTGGACGTTGCCTCCATGGCCTCGTATTTCCAGTTGTATGGCAATGCGTTTTGAGTTTTATAGAGTCTTGCGAAACAAATCATGATGATGTACTACTACTCAGCGGATCAACTCGTTCATCAACTATCTTTGGGTAAGATAATAACACATTATAGAATTTCTTCATGGGATACAGAAATATCATAAATTATAACTGGGTTATCATTGATTTAAACAGGCCGTGCGCTCTCGAACATTCAGTTTACACTGCCATGCCAAAAATCCACATCTGGCTAACAAGTATATTCGAGGCTAAAACTCATTGTAGGCACGCCGGTGTAGTTGGCGGGCACAACGTAGGTAACGTTATAATAATAGTGATTCGAAATCACGTTATTATAGTAATTCGTGGGCTGTCTCTCTAGTCCTCCGGCGGAGACGTTGACGCTCAAGCATGGTAGATGAGAAAAACCATCAACGATATTGCCGGCCAGATTCCAGGGTGGTGGAATTCCAGAAATCATGTAAGTAAACAAGTTTGAGCCTTTCTGAGTTGCATTTGGGTACGAAATGGTTAAGCTGTGGGCACTAACATTTGAAGTTATGGTGGACGCCGTCGGGTATAGGGAGAACCATGCGCCATATGGGAATGGCTTGTGCGAGGGATCGGATGCCCAGTGCACAATTGCAGGGGTGAATTGCTTCCCACGATTGACATTCTCAGCCAGCGTCTGCCCACCGATCATCATCTCGTGGCTCAACCAAGAGTCCGCGCGTCGAATTACGTTGGTTTTAAGGTCGTCGCGAATCGTCTTTCGGAGGA
This sequence comes from Ophiosphaerella herpotricha, assembly GCA_028458525.1. NCBI lineage: Eukaryota > Fungi > Ascomycota > Dothideomycetes > Pleosporales > Phaeosphaeriaceae > Ophiosphaerella > Ophiosphaerella herpotricha. The sequence continues at coordinate 135,031 of JALNQK010000043.1, forward strand.
GCCTTTCCCCCTTCATTGGCGTGCGGAGCTTACTTTCAATCTCAGGAGTTATTGCCTCTTTGACGGTGGACATGAGCAATGCGAGTGAGAGGCCCTGTGCTAAATCGTATCGAAAATCGTCGTTGCCTTTCCATGGAAGTGGAGCATTCTCATATCCAAATATACCCCACCAAAATTGCCCAAGAATGGCGCTATGAGTGGGCATATCTCTAGCATATGCTCTGTCGTATGGTCCAGCCATATTCCCAAGATATGGGTTGTAATGATCCGCGATGTCCTTCCACAGTTCTTTTAACATGAAAGGGGCGCGCTTCGTCAAGCTCGTATTCTTAGGACCATACTTGATGGCAGCAGCAAGTCCGAATATGTCAATTCCATAGTAGGTTGGACAGTTATACTCCGTGAAAGTGTTGCTGCCATTAGCAATGAAGAGCTCGTAAAGCTCTTCACCCCTAGTGTTAGCTTCATCGATGAATGTTTGATTATTCAATCGGTCTCCCAACCATCCAATCATCATTGTGCCTATGAGCTGTGGGTTCGTGTATCCCAGGATGAGGTTATCTGGAGGTGTACCGTCACGGCGCATTTCACCAACAGCAGCCCGGACCAAAGCTTGTTCAATATCCCCTACGAGTTGTGGATCGAGTAGATGCTCAAACTCTGCCACTGCCTGCACTATGGCCGAACCAATAAACGCTCTCCAGTTAGGATCGTATGTGGCGTAAACTTGCTGAGGATATAACTCTCCGACATAGGTTGGATTAGGCTCTAATCTCTAGTCAATGTATATCCATTATTAGATCAGCATCGAGCGTTACCATCAGGAGAAAGTTTGAAGTCCGCGTACCACGGAGATGTAAAGTTCTCATTCATTTGTACATTAATTCTGTGCTTGTTTTAGCCAATATACAAAGTGCCGCGAGCTCGCCTTACAAATTTCGCAATGCCTTTTGCGCTTGGGCCACATCGTCTCCTTGATTGCGGTGTAGAAGGCCTGGGATGTACCAGGCTGTAAAACGAGTTGACCAAGGGCCGTTATCGTTATACCAGATATAATGATAACTTGCATCATATCTAGAATCAGCTAAGGTCATAGAGTAGTCAAAGTACTCCTGAGCAGCTAATAAACGATAAATATTTTTTTCTGGCATCCCAAGTGTTCAGTTTAGACATACATGCAGACAATGCTGGGCGTTCTTTCGCCAGCACCGAGGTGCAGGCCGTTGCCAATACCAAGGCAGAAGTGATTCGGAATGTAACCATCCTTCAAAACACCTAAGCAGGCTGGAAGCAAAGTGTCTTTGAAGATATATGGCGATTCAAATACCTATTCCTTGCACTGTCCCGAGGTCGCGTTACCTTCTAACCCTATAAGTCTTGATTTATCACACTACCTACGGACCTAGCAAAACAGGGCTCAAACAAGAAGTAGGGAAACATGGCTCGTGTGCTACTCGTATTTTGCCAAAGCTAGTACCATTTTAGTAACGTTTCTTCATAGCGAGAGATCTGCATTTGCCCGATTTCAAGTTTACCCAACATAGGAAGATGTCCAGAGCGCACCAAGTCCTAATCTGTTAGCCCTTGCGGCCGTCGCCAATGCCACACCCTCTGTACCGACCGGCAAACCCGGCAAACTCGGCAAACCACACGATTCGGCAATAAAGCGCCGAGTAGCGAGAGTTCAGTCGAGTCAAGTACCAGGCTACAATTACACGGAAATATTCCCCCCTGTGCTCCTCAATCCACAAAATACGAATGCATTCACCCAACAAAGCGGTAGCGCGCATAAGCTATGATAAGACATCACACGCGCATTCAAGGCTCCCGGTAGCCCTGAGCGACCCGAAGAATTGGACCATGCGGGGAGCTGTACAAAGTCTCGGTACACCCCTACGATCGTCGCGAGTGATGCTCGGTATTCATTGAAATCTAAGTGAGAATGTCAACTATCGCCCCAGTTACGATGGACCAGGCGTTGATGGGTCGCAAGACCGGGTGGTTTGCTGATCGGGGTATCATCACAATCAACCTACTTCTAGTCTTATGTCAAGTCTCGTCGTACGCTACGGGTTACGATGGTTCTATGATGAGTAGGTGATTCTAGTACTCTTGAAAAAAAAAACAGCTTGGAAAAGTATGGGCTAACAGCACTCAAGATGGACTGCAGTCGCTCGACGAATGGAAAAACTTCTTCAATCAGCCTGGTGCAAGCACGTTGGCTTTGTACGCTTCCTGTATCCAAGCATTATAGATCTTCAGAGCCTAACAGATTGAAGATTAAATGCGATCCAAAATGTTGGTCAATTGGTATCGCTTCCGTTTTGTGCCTTTGCTTGTGATTGCTTTGGACGCAAAAAGACACTTGGCTTTGGAGCCTGTATTATTCTCCTCGGTACCGGACTACAGGGTGGTGCTCAAAACAGTGAGTTTAAAACATTTAACTATCATCTCGATGTCAGTCGCTTACCCAATAAGATGGCATGTTCATCGCTGCTCGTGGTATCATCGGTTTTGGTTTGGGCTTCAATATCACTGCTGCACCCATCTTGATCATGGAACTTGCATTTCCTACTCAAAAGGCACCTATGGTGAGTATTTACAACTCATTGTGGAATTTGGGCGCCATTGTAGCGGCATGGACAACTTACGGTAGCTTCCGTATTCTGAACAGCTGGGCTTGGAGGATTCCATCTACACTACAAGCGTTGTCCAGCCTCGTTCAGATTTTTTGTTTCTGGTGGATCGTCGAATCACCCCGCTGGCTTGTTAGCAAAGATCGATTCGATGAAGCGCAAGCCATCATCACTAGAGTAAGTATTACGGGGTCCAAGCCTATTTCAACTCAACGCTAATGCGGCTAACATCACAGTATCACGCCAACGGTAATCCCAACGATCCCATCATTTTAGTTGAATTGGAGGAAATTAAAGAAGCATTACGTCTCGAAAAGGAAACCGCCCAAAGCGGCTCATATTTAGCCTTTTTCAAGACTCGCGGCAATATGTTGCGTTTTACGATTATTCTAGCAGTTGGTTTCTTTTCTCAGTGGTCCGGTAATGGGCTGCTCTCTGTAAGTTGTATAGTTTCAGCAAGTGGCATAGTTTCTCACATAATCACCAGAATTATCTCACGCTTGTTCTCAACTCAATCGGCATAACCTCCCAAGAAACACAAACACTCATCAACGGCATTATTACTATATGGAATCTCATCACATCCATAGGCTTCTCTCTTCTTGTTAACAAGTTTAAGCGCCGCACCATGTTCCTTACGTCTACGGCTTGTATGTTGGTCTGCTTCATTATCTGGACTGCGCTCGAATCTACATTCGAGAAGCAGGTTGATGTTAGCGGCTTTGGTTCCCCGGCAGTTGCTAAAGCAGTTCTTGCTATGATTTTTTTGTACAATGCCGCGTTTAATATCGCATGGGCGCCGTTGCAAGTTACTTATGTGGTGGAGATATTACCGTATCAGATGCGAGCAAGAGTATGTTTCTGCCAAGTAGAGACGCGCAGTGTGCTAATGGGCTGCAGGGACTCGTGCTTTACAATCTCTTCGTTGCATGCGCACTTATCTTCAATCAGTACGCCAATCCTATCGCCCTTGAGGCTATCAAGTGGAAATGTCAGTATTGGCTACCCCAATTCTTTTCGTCTATCCTTTGCTCACCGCGCTTTAGATTATGTTGTGTATGATGTTTGGCTGCTCGTTGAACTCATTGTCGTTTATTTCCTCTTCGTTGAGACATCTGGCTCTTCGCTGGAAGAAATGGCTGCCATCATTGATGGAGAGGAAGTCCGCGATACAATCATTGAGGCTGTGGCGAAGGTTACGGACGCAAAGGCAGTTGATCAGCGAGAAGAGATCACAGATGACAAGAGGCCACATGTGGCTGTAGCGTGAGCCTGAAGAACCCGATACTTAAATTGGTTCATCCGGAAGATTGGTTGACTTGCCTGAGGCGAATTAGAAATCCGTAATTCCACACATTCCGTTTACTGTGTTTTGATTTGGGTGTCTTCGCACCAACAGTGTGATCGCCTATTGGGGCGGAAGCAGAATAGAACCCGTAAACTATTGCTGCCCGTCTCCATGAATCTAGGGCTATTGATGATGCTTCCACTTACGCTGTTAATCCGACCATATCCTTTCGATACTCTGGAATCCTGACTTGCTAGCATCGTGCCCTTGGGTGCTTTTGGTGGCACCTGCCTTGGTAAGGATCGCGCGCCCCTCGGTCCGCCAAAACCGGCTAGGTCACATGGTGCTAACAAAACCCCACCAAAGCAAAACCTGTGCAACTCCAGGCACCCAGTGAGGCCACGAAAACGAGTGAGGATATTATGGCACAAGAGAATGGACCCGACCCAATACCTGGAGAGAATACGCCGCTGTTAACCCACGATGGGCCAAATAAAAGAGAAGGGAGGCCAATTTTGTTTCTCTTGTTGCTATCGGCTTTTTTAATATCGTTGACCTTCGGCATCACTCAGGTTCCCATCCTTTATGTTTTCCGTGTCATGACATGCGATGCATATTACGAGACACACGCGGTTGATCCTGGTGCCATCGATCGCTGCGCAAGGCCTGAAATAGAAGCAGGAGCAGCACGGGCATTCGCTTTGCTCGCCGCTTCAACATTCATATTTGGGCTCGCGAACTTGTTAGTCGCAGCCTGGACCATCAAACGTCTTGGAGTCAAGCGTGCCCTCGTCATCCAGGTCATCTGGCCAGCTGTTCGTCTCCTGATCCAGACCATCGGTGTTCTGAAAGGCAGCAATATTGGCATCGCAATCGTACAAACTTCTCAAATCATCACAATAATTGGCGGGCCAATGGGCTATGTCCTTTGCCTCAATGCCTTCGTGGCAGATGTGGCTGGGCATGAAGCGCGCACTGGTTCTCTTGGTCGTCTTCAAGGTTTTATGGATATTGGGGCTGCCACTGGCTTCCTCATCGGAGGTGTTGTTGGTGAGACCTTCGGTATCATTTCGCCATTCTATATGACACTGGCACTTTTCTTTCTGTGCTTTGTCTTCGTGGCGATCGTACTACCTGCCACAAGTCCTCCTGAAACGAAAGAGGAACAGCCGAATAGGCCGACCTTGGGACTTGCGCGCTTCTTCGGTCCTCTTCGAATTTTCACTCCTCAAAAATGGAATCTCGAGGATGGAAGGATCACTACACAATTTGGAGCACTGGCACTCGGCATTGGCGTGTTCTTAGGAGTCCTCGCCACAGGCTACATTGCAGTTCTCTTGCAACAGTATGCAACCGCCGAATTTAACTTTGGTACCAAGGACAACGGCTACTTGATCTTCATGTACTCCTCATTGCGAGGGGCATTTCTCTCGCTGGTGTTTCCCCGCATCATTGCAGGCGGCCGGAAATTGCTTAAATCGCCTAGCGGAAAACAGCAAAAGAAAATCCAGGAGGAGGAATCCCTCATTCAACAACAATTCATATCGCCCAACGAAATTGAAATAGCGGAGCCATTGGGGACCGAGGACCCAGCGAACCCGCCATTGAGTGGTGAAAATGAGACATTTGAGTTCGATTTATTCTATGCTCGCTTCAGCGTTCTGCTAGACTCCATCCTCACTGGTGCCGCTGTTTTTGTGACCAGGGGTTGGCAAATGTATATTGTGGCATTGATGCTCCCATTTGCGGCGGGCACTGGTGCGGCTTCAAAGGGCTGTATTCTTCAAATGCTTCCAACCAGTGATAGGATTAATGCCTTAAGTGGTATCACGCTTGTTGAAAACATTGCACGGCTATCGACTACTGTCGTGTTTGGCCTTGCCTTCTCATTGCTCGCGGAAGCGGGAAAAACTCACTTGGTCTTCATTTGTAATGCTGCTGTTGCACTTTTAGCTTTTGTTGTTCTACTCTTTTCACGTTTCCCACCGGAAGGAAGTCGGAGACTCGTGCTCTAAGACTCCAAATTCTTCCCGAATCTAGCCTTTGACAGAATTAAAAGGAGCCATACGCGAAATCTTTTGATACAGGTAGCAGCATATACTGGCTTGCTACGCGGCCAGAAGGAGTTATTTGCTGGGATTACAACTACGTTTTTAGAGGAAATAGAACTAAAGCGTTATTCTAATGCGAGACTTTCGACCTTCTTTTCTGTCATTCCACGGATATGAGATATTCGGCTTCGGGTAGCTTACATATAACGAAAAATGTGACTAAAGTTCACCGTACCAACATTGTATGATGCGCTTGTTGAAACAGCGGGCTCCGCGAAGAATCTCATGCTATCGACGTCTTGCACCCAAGGTGCCATGATTACAATTCGCCTCAGCCTTAGCACGAACAATAGAATTTCAGATTCCGCTCACGTGAGTTTAGTAATCGGAATAGCTCAGGATGCGATTGGAATACTTGCAGTGAGCATGCGATTGGTACGTTTCTAGCCAGTAGATATCATTGCTATCGAGATAACCCCTCATATCAAAGGTTTCATACGGACTTTTGATCCATTCGGGGAAGTCGCCCGCAATAGTGGCATCATTGTTGCATACAGCAAGCTTATATTATGCTGTGGCTTCAGCAGTTAAATGTAAGCAGCCCAACCGGTAACCTTACACCATCCTTCCAAAGCCCTTTACCATCCTTTTCAGCTCTACTTGCTATCATCGATTGAACCATCCCTCAGCTCATTCAAAGATTCATCATGACCTCATACATCAAGCAAGTCCTGGGATACAATAACACTACAACTTCTCAGTCGACAACTTCATTAGGAGTTCCCTCTTCATGGTACTGTAGCCCTGAACTATACGAGCTAGAGCGCAGAGCAATATTCTCCAAAAAGTGGATGTTAGTCACTCACCGTAATCGCTTCAACAACCCAGGGGACTATTTGCGCTTCACAGAAGCAGGATTCTCTTTCTTCCTGTGCTTGGACCGCAATGGACGCATCGGAGGGTTTCATAATATCTGTCGTCATCGAGGATTTCCTTTGGTCCATGATGCTGGTGGAAACATGAAAATATTGTCATGCAAGTACCACAGCTGGTCATATGGCATCGATGGAAAGCTAGCAAAAGCTCCGTACTTCGAAACTTTGTCAGACTTCAAGAAGGCTGACAACAATCTATTGCCAATCCACGTCCATGTTGATAAATTGGGATTCATTTGGGTGAATCTAGAAGCCGCAGTAGTTCCTTCAACACCTTGGGAAGAACAATTTCCCAGGTCAGATACTCAAAATCGATTTAAACCATTCGATTTCTCAGAATACCCTTATCATCATACCTGGTCTCAACAAGTTGACTGCAACTGGAAAATTCTAGCGGACAACTACAATGAATGTCTGCATTGTCATACCGCTCATCCGGACACTAGGCCATTGGTTGAGATGCATGCTTACAAAGTCGAAGGAGATGAAGGCTCCTTGAAGCATTTCAACAAACGACAAGAAGAAGGATTGAACGATGGAAACATTCAAATCGCAAGCACTTACTACTTCCCAAATGCTTGCATGACAGTATCGTAAGTGGCTCCTTCATATTTTTAGAGATACTGGAACTGATAAGCTGCAAGACCTGACTTCTTCTACCATATGAGGTGTGTGCCGACTTCAGCAACAACTTGCTCCATGGAGTACGACGTATACCGACACAAAAACGCGACCGACCACGACTTTGACAACATCGACCAGTTCTTCAAACGCGTTTTGGGGGAAGACAAATGGCTTTGCAACCACACTCAAGCCAGCATGAATGCAGGAGTTTATGTTAACGGGCAAATGCATTCCGAGTACGAGTCAGGCCCTTTGTACTTTCAATCGCTAGTCAAGAAGGCTATCTTAGAACATAGACAACAGGAGCAAAAATCAGGCAAGAAAATATGGCCGTCAATGCAGAGAGTAACTAGTGAGAGGGTTATAAAAGAGATGGAATTCTGTTCCGCTTTAGTTTGTGACTCGGAGAAAACCATGTCCCTGGATTGGTGATGGCACCCTGTGGATATCAATTCACGACGACAAAAATTTTGTCCCTTAAGAGGGCGTATCAGTTTGTGCAGAAAATGCAGAGCTTAACTCAGAAAACCAATATCATATCTATCAAGATCATTAATTTTATCCGTGAAACTTTCGGACGTCTTCCTTCTTCGCCATCCTCACCTGATCTTCATTTGAGTAGATTTGTTGAAATATTGACCTCTTTAGGTCTAGCTCAGTTTACTTGCACAGCTAGTATGATGCGGGGTTGAGGCCATCCATGGATTTCTGAATCTCGTCTCCAGTATAACATAGACGACCGCTGTTGATGTTTTATGCGCCATACTATCCATTACCTCAAACAGAGAATGCGATACCATTCTATGCCGTTAAGCAGAAAGCCACGGAACTACAAACGTGTGTCACAAGCATGCAGCAACTGTCGGCAAGTAACTGTCACACGACAATATGAACATTACAATCTAAGACGAAACCACAGGCGAAAAAAAATCCGCTGTCCAGGGGAAAAGCCGTCATGTTCGCACTGTGTTCGACTGAAGCAAAGCTGTCTATATCCCAACAGCCGATCCAATGGTGGTAGTCCAAGTCGTAGTTCAAATAACCGTTTGGTAATTTATCTCCTCGGAAGAAATCTGTTCTCTTTGGATACTGAAAATTGATACAGGAAGAAAGAGTCACACAGCTTGAAGGCAGGATCGATTTGGTGTATGATAACCCATGGTGAGGCTGCACTCCTAGATATGCCTAACATTGTCTTTCGCGTCAATACTCAATAAATCACAGTGTTCATACTGGGCTGCCACATGCTGTTACTGAAATTGAAATTAGCCCTATGAGCATGGTACAAAGTTCGCCAACCTCATCAGGGCAAGTAAACTATGCGTACGACGACAATGAGGATGACAACACTGACTACATCAGTCTTCTCCCATCCCACCACATCATCAAGCGTGCCATTGAATTCTATTTCAAATATGCACATAGGCAACCTCTGTGGCTTTTCGATCGCGATGGTTCCCTGAATGTAAACTCATGCGAGGAGCTACTTCTGACTACATTGAGTATTGCTGCGCAGCATTCGAGTGATAACGCAGACCAAGAAAATTCAGTTTCTCATCAAACATACAGCGAGTCCGCCAGAACTCAAATCATGTTAAGGATTGCAACCGGGAGTGTAGATCTCGCTATTCTCCAAGCCTTATGTCTTCTTGCATATTCCAATATTTTATGCAAGTAATCTCGGTACTCGGTCATAATTGATTTACTAATCAGGAACAGCGAATGAAATCAGTCTTGCAAAATTCAATACCACGCTTGTCAGAACGCTACTCACCAGCTCTGGCTTGGAAACCCAATTATCATCAGAGCGATCGCCCAAACTTGAAGAACAGCGGAAGCTTATTTGGAGTATCTTCATGCTAGTTTATATATTTGGCCAGGAAGAAAGAACGCCCTCTCTCATCGAGGACATTCACCATCCCCATTATCTCAAGATGGAATCTGTCCTTCAACAATCATCTAGTCCTTGCCCTTTACTCCCGTATGAATCATACAACGATGGCGGGGAGATGTCGTTAGGAATATGGGCTCATATGGTGAGTATGGTCAGTCTATGGACAGACATAAGGTTCTACGTTTCCAAATGCGCAGAGGGCACAATGGGAGAGCCATGGAAGCCTGGCTCAACATACACTCTCATAAACTCACATATTCTGGATTTGGAAAGAACGTTCCCAGACTTTTATCGGTACGACTCAGCAAACTTTTCGCATAGGTCAATAGCCGAGATATCTGCCAAACGAGATTATTGGCTTCCCTGGCTACGTGTTCAGATTAACTATCATACGGTCCATTGCATGTTGAATCACCCGTTCCTGCTCTCAGCAACAAAGCCCAAAACCATCACGGGTACAAATATGTTTTGGAAAAACTCTTCCCATCTGGCATTGCTGCATAGTACATGGATCAGCCGCCTGCTTGAAATGGCCAAGGCGAAGGATCTGCATTTGAGCGACCCTTCCTTCACTTATTCTGCTGTGGTTGCTACTACATTACATACCTACTGGAGCCGGGCCTCCGATGCCGCGATACGAGCATCCGCGATGAGGAACCTGCATATATGCTGTGCATTTGTGACGGAATGGGGTCCTAAATGGCCCCTTTGCCAATTTTTAGTGAGCAAAAACACCTGCATTATGTTGTGAATATACTAAGAAAACGTGATAGGCAACAACAATGAATAAATTCCTTCATTGCATGTTCAACGTGCGGCCTACACAACACGATGCGCAAGACATCGATAGGGAAAGAGTATCTTTGATGTGGGACATTCTCGAAATCGATGGTTTCCGATCAGACCATCAAGGAAAGGGGATTTTCCAGCCATCCTTTGCTCAAGAACAAAGCATAAACTTTAGCTTGCGGCAGGGCGAGTTTACCCTTGAAGACCCTGATATCGTATTCCCGTCTGAAGATATTCATAACCCATTCGGGAACTACGCAGCGCCTCCTGATCATTCCTTTTTACCAGTTACAAATCAATTAGACGAAAGCAGTATGCCTCAAGCTGCAGATACATTCGCAGGAGCTCAGGACTTCTCGCAAAGCACGGAGCTGTCACATAGCAGTCCGAATGGTTTCCCCCCATTGCTTGACTGGGCATGGACTCCAGACGATACTCAAGTGCTTCAAGATGTAGATATCAGATTCTACCAGCCAAGCGGCGCGAACCTTGATTGGTGGGATGGCGGTATCTTATGAAAGTTGTCATGTCACTTTGGTATTCCATGTCGAACGATCAATTGCAGGACCCAAATCTCAAAATCGATAATTATCAACCACAAATGCGCACGCCAATCAAATTCCGGAGACTCTGGTCTGGTCGGTGAATGCAGGTGTGGCACTGAGAACCGTTACCCGCGTGACACCTTCGACCCAGTACAATTCGTTCTGGTGGTTCAAAGCGCCTGCTATTTGCTACTCCTCTACTTTATCAGCCATGGTGGCACAATGCGAGCAGATCATGCATCCACGGTACGACTTGTTCGGCCCTTGTCATGTGATCGGATTGATAACGAGATCGTCGTCCGCGTGACCGGCATCTCGGATTCATTATCAATCAGCTGGATACAATGCCCGGATCCGTTCTCTCGATAAACCCGCCACAGATACGAGAAAAAAAGGCGTTTTTCCAAAATCGCACCTTGCATGCAGAGAGAGGGGGGGGGGGGGGTGCGTATCACCTTGGAGGCGTGGGCGAACGCCAGGTCTGGGACTATACGTACTGTAGTTTGACTAGACTATTGCCCTGCATGCCTACAGCATCGCCCTCTCCTCCTGCGTGAATTCCCTCCTCATCGGCCCACCCCGACTCCCATCCCCCTCAAACGCATCGTGCCCACGATACTCGCGTCTAAACCGCCACAAGGCCTTCAAATCGTCGGCCAAACTGCGCTCCAACGCATCAACCGTGTACCGCCCCAACACAGGAAGGAACTTGAATCCGCTAAAAATGACCAAACAATTAGCCTCACAAAAAACCGTCTTTTGGTGGCGCCCCCGCGCGCGGTCTAAAACTCACTGTCCACTGCCTCCGGTTGCTATAAACAGGTTTGCATGGTCCGGGTGGTAGTCGACGACAAAGTCGCCAGTCGGCGTATCCGTGTACCAGCAAACCGCCGTGCGAGCAAACTCGCGCCCAGCAAGTTCGGGAAGCACCTCGCGCAGTCCGTCTCGCAGGCGCTGGACGGCGTCCTGCGGCGCGAAATTCGTGCGGGAGCGTCGGGGCGCGGTGGGCGGGGACGACAGCGCGGCGATGCTCTCGTTGTGCTGGGCGCTTGGGCGGGCGTGCGTGTAGCCCCAGCCGTGCACGGCGAGCTTGAGGTAGCCGGTTCGTTCGTGTGGGGGGAAGCAGAACCAGCCGCTGTCGATGTTAATATAGATGGGAAGATTCTTGTACGTTTGCTCCTCCTCTTTTGTGAGCTTGAGGAAGCCGAGGACTTGGCCCGTGGAAAGAACCGAGTCGTACATTGGTACAAGTCGAGATGTCCAGGATCCGGTGGCTAGCACGAATAGATCACCGTGCACTGGGTTTCCGGATTGTGTCTTTGCGCTCGTGATGTTTCCGGTTTTGCCGTCTTTTGTGAAGTCAGTGACGGTACCGTGAGCTCCGCTGATAAATGAGACTCCGGCTTCGATGCAACGATCGCGCAAATCAGTGATTGCAAGTCCGGCGTCCGCCCAGCCGGCCTGGGAATTACAATATCCATAGAATTCAGGCGTAGGTAGAGTTCCTGTTAAGGTTGGGAATTCTGTCTTTGCCGCTTCCGCACTGTGCATCTGCTGCCAGGGTAATGAGAGACGACGCAGGTTTCCTAAGCATTTATTGATGTAATCCCGTCCAGCGTCTTTCGCCGTAGCCAGGATGAAAGGTTGCTTGAAGAATACCTTTTCGTAGATTGGAGATGACGACCATAAATCATATGCTTCCTTAGCCAACTTGGTGTAGTGTAGAGCAGCATAGTCAAATCGAATGATTCTAGAAATATCGACACTGGATCCATCTGGCACCTAACATAGTCAGGACAGGACTGTAAAAATGCGCAGGAATTAGTATCTCAATACAGGAGGCACATGGCGATCAAGCACAATGATATTGCGATAGCCTCTCTCGCTGAGTTCGTGCGCAGTGCTCAGTCCGAAAACTCCAGCTCCAACTATCACGATCCGGGCGTCCCTATCCATGACGATTATCCCTCTTTGTTGGGAAACAAACCAAATATACAGAAAAAGAACGGATTCTGAGGGTTCGAGAAAAATTGGCCTTTTGGCGCAGTGAATTGATGTATGCGTCGTTCTGTGGGACGACGAGCCGTGAGCGGGAATACGGATTCTCCGAAGCAGGATTGACCTATCGCGTTGATATGCGAAGAGCCGAAAGCGCCAAACTAATGCGACAGGGTGGATCAGGGATACATGTGGGCTCCAACATCAACCTATCGTGTATCCTAAAGCCGTAAAACATTATCTCGTACGTCTATCCCGAACCTTCAGCCAATAACCCCAGATAAATACCAAACAATGCCCCAGATCTATTCCTTCAAAACGTCGTATGCTAGGTATTTACTGTCCTTTGAGGGCTAATACAAGGACCTCCGCTTGAGCTTGTTCCTGCATGCTGTTAGTGTATGCCTTATAACAACTCGCTTCGTCATATACTTACGTAGCACCCCAGTTTCGTCTATTCACTGACCCCGCCGCAGTCTTTGGTCTCTCACCATCATCGTCGTCGTTCGCCGCTTGTGATGCGTAATATCTGGGTGTATTTCTTCTCACATTAGGAGGCCTGGCATTTTGCGGCATCGTGGTTGCCGAATCGGTGTAGAGCGGATCTTGACTTCTGACCGCGGGCGCCGCTGTGTTCGGGCGGGGGAGGTTGTTGCTTTTACTTATAGCCGGTACAGCTCTGCTCTTCGGTCTTTCGCTTGCTCCGCACCCTTCAGTCTGTGTTGATTCAATCACCGGGTCTGACTTTGGATCTTTCTTGACCATCTTTTTAACGAGGTCTCTGAATCCCAGGCTCCGCCTCTTCAAGGCCCTTAGCTCAGGTGGTGGCGCGTCATTAGATATCAGACTCCATCGGTTCGGGGTACTTTTACTCCGTACATGTCTTTTTGGAGTCTCTTGAATGCTGTTATTTGATTCACCCACCGCTGGTAAGGGCGTCGTAGGCAATGCTTCTGTTGCAGTTTCATCTGACGATCGTGTCAGTGGTGCGCTCGGTCCTTGCGTGAGAGTCGCCCCACTTGACCGCGCTGAAGTACGTTCTGTTGACGGAATGCGAATATGTGGGCGTTGCAATGCAAGGCGTTCGCGGTCAAGCATGAGCTGATCTTTTGTAGCTTGAAGTTCACTGACTACTTGCTTGAGGCGTTCGATTTCGTCCTGGTCCTGTGTGTGAAAGCTCACCGCAGCGTCTACTTCCGCTTGGAGGTCTTTGACATAACTGTCTTTTCCAGCGATAGTCTTCTTTAGTAAGCCAATTTCCTCAGCCTTCGCAGCAAGGGCATCTCGGCTCTGGCGTTGATAGATCAGCCAAAGTATTTACAGTTATGTGACTAAGATTTACGTACCTCTTTGAGTCGGCCTTCCATCCTCTGAAAGTGTGCGCGATGCACAACGCTCGGACGTGCCGTCTCTAGGTCATCGCTGATGGCTTTTTCTAGCCGCACTTGAGCTCGTAGAGCCTCTGCCTCTTCTTCGGAAGTAAACATGCGAGCATTCGCATCATGTAGTCTTTTCTCCAGCACATGTAGCTTTGCATGGAGTCGAATATTGTCTTCCTGTGCAGTATCAAACATTGCCTCAAGCTCGTCCTTATCTTCTTCAATAGTCGGAAGTCGGACTGTAGAACTGGTGCGGACTTTCTGTTGCTCCTCTTCAAGCTTGATCGCCAACTCTTGCAATTGCTCTCGGGTTTGTGCGTGAAGTGCTCGCTCTTCCTTTAAGGCTTCCTGTACCTTCCTTGTGATATCCCATGCTCTTTGTAACTCGGCTTGCTGATTGACAACCTCCTCGGTTGTCTTCTTGGCAACGGTAAGCTGCTCACGTAGACCCGCAATGGTCTCCTCCTCGGCACTCAGCGAATCTGGTCGCGTCGAACTCCGGCCCTCAGGATCCGTCACACTTCGTCCCTTCTTCACGCGTAGAAGTCGAACCTCTAGTGCCTGATCGCCTTCCCTTTTCTCCTGATACTCATGACCAAATTTCGGACTTGCCTGGCGATCTAAGCGAGTCAAGCGCTCTTTCAGTAACTTTAGTTGTGCGTCTTTCAATTCGACCGTCGCCCTCTGCTGCTGGAACACCTCCTCTAGCTTAGCGTCGTGTTCCATGATATACTTCTCTTTCTGTTCGTTGCCTTTGCGCAGGGCAAAGAGCTCGATATCCTTTCGATAGACAATGGCTTGATGCTCTCTTGACATATTTTGTTTGATCGTTTTCATTTCTTCGCGCAATCTGCAGTACTCGGCGAATGTCTCATTTAGCGTCTCGCGAGCATTCTTGAGTTCTTCTCTGGTTCGTCGTAACAGGATCTCCTTAGCTTTGTGTGCTGTTTTTAGATCAGCGAGGACGCCTTGGAGTCGCACGATTTCTTCATTGGTATCCTTTGTATTGGATATAGGATCTGTAACTCCTGATGTCGAAGGTGCCATTGGCTGGCCATCATTTGTCTTATTTGGGGGGCTTGAGGCGTCAGACTTAGCCAGAACAGAGTGCACAGAGCTCTGGCGCGTCATGGAGGTTTCAGCAACCGATGAAAGTTGAGGGTAATGGCCCGATTCGTCAGGGGCATTAGCGTCCGCATCCAGATTGCGCTCAAACACGTCGAATGAAGCCATGACTATGATAATTAGCGACCATCAACTTGGAGATGATACTCTATGAAGGTTGACATGTAAAACTTCGGCGCAGGCAAATATAGCGCGTAGATGATACCAAGGAGCCACTACCACCGAGAATGAGCGCATGCAGGCACAGAATCGACCAAAGAAGTCGACACGAAGGTGAGCACGGTATCGAAAGTTGCTCGTCCGTTCCGCGACACGTTCAAGCTGCAATGACGCTCGCCTGAGTCTGGTTGCACGTTGGTTCCGCAATGCGCCGCAATGCAACTCGGCCGCCGGCCGCACGTCAATGATGAACACGGGTCATACAAATAGGTAGTACTCCTGTGATCCAGTCAGCGAGCGCTCAAGTCTTATTTCAAACAGCATTCAGATGTTGTGCAAATACATTGGGCCATTTGTTGTAACATTGCCATGTGCGAAGGTTCATATCACCACCTTTTATCGATAGTTTTTTTTATTTTATTTTTATTTTTTTTTTGGGTGGGGGGGGGGGGGGTGGCAGCTCTCGTCTCCAATCTGGGCGGGCTCAAGCACCAAATTTAGACGTACCTAACAGTTTGACACAAATAAGACTTCTCGGTATATTTCAATGAGAAATAAGCTAACGCTCCCGGAAGCAGGGGATTGTACTGTCCCAGAATGTTTGATTCCGACTGAGGCAAACACCCAACGCGCAGGTGTTGAATTAGCAATCACAAAGATCGCGGATAGTCTTTAGGTTCTTTGGGTGCTATGGCTTTGACGATGTCAACTGGACTGTAGCACGCAACTGCGGACGCGGATGATTGTGAAGCAAACGACTTTGTGATTCAGGCTAATGCATTCAAATCGCGATGTGTGATGATGCCACAGTCCTAGACACGGAGGAGAGATGCTCCGGAACAAGCTTTATGGGTCGTGGTATTCTTTTTTATTATCGTTGATATGAAACCGCGTACGGTGCTATGTACCGAATAGAAAATGCGGATATGGAGAAGGAAGCGGGAGGAAAACTTGAGAATAGATAAAAGCACGAATCGAGAAGAGGGGGAAAGGTATATGAAAACGGAAAGATGCATGAGTGCCTAAATGACATGTGGAGCAGAAAGTGACCTGACGCCGCGCTGAATGCGTCCGAGAAGGATATCGTAGCAACAATAAAGGACTTGGAGACATGGATTTAGAGAACCTGGGCCACTTGGTGGCTAGCCGGCTCATATTTGGAAATGCTTAGAACCTGTGACAAGGCCATCGCTGATCTTTGAAGGGATTGCCCACACGGGTAGATAATGTAGAACCTCGTCGAAGGCAGGGATAGCGCCTGCATTGGCGTCCGACCAGAGGCAGATGACTTTTCCAGAAAGCTTCGAATTCTCCTTGGCGTTCCATGACACGCTAACGTCCCACGGCTGAGACCATTCGCGGTGCCAAAGTCGAAGTTCCCGGGTTCCTGTTTCGCCAACGGCATTAAACCGGGGATCTGAAACGGCGCCGGCAACGGTCAAATTAGAAATTGGTGAGTCGAAATTGATGCGACAACCACGCGTATTCTGACCAGCTACACGGATGGTGGCCTGGCCTGTTTTGTTGCTTTTTGTTATCGAGTAGTCCATCCAGCTGTCAGTGTATGTCTTGTTACTGACTAAATCAACGTTTGGCACGACCTTGGCGGGCAACCCCACCCATGAACACGTCTTGAGCTCCTTGCGCGTCGCAATCTCTGGAGTCGTACAATTGACATGCTTGCCTTGCGCGCTGGGCATCTCTGCAACAATGCGCTGGATATAGCCATCTAACCCGGTTAAGGTTACCGTGTTGATCCCGGTTTCGCAGTCCACCAACTGGCCAAAGTAAACCTTCAAACGATGTTCCCTGCTGAACGGAAACGCCACCAAATTGTAGATAACAGTCGCAATACAAACCATAAATACAAAAGTAGGTACGTGGTAGGTGAACCGATGGATGAAAGGCGTAGCTGGCGCAAGAAGCAGCGTGGTTATACCGGCAAAAACAACGTAGATGAAGAGTGTCGCGTTGCCGTCGGACGGTGTCTGATAAAGCGCTGATGTCACCAAGAGCGCTATCTGCCCGACAAGGATAATTGCGACCGGCGCCACAAGCAAAAGCTGGAGAAACCAAATCCAGCCGGGTAATTTACCACTCCATTCTTGTTCTCCGGGGTATGGCTGCTTGAGATCCAGTCGCCGTATCCCATCTGCACGATCGCCGTCCCCATTATCGATGGACTCTTGTCTGCCGCTGTACCGTGCGAAGCTGCGTCGGTCGCCTCGGAGAAGCGAGGTTGTTTCTGTTGCGTCATCGTCCACGGGTGTGCGCTCATCGGACCGTGCGATGCTTGTTGTGCCAGTCAGCGGTCGACTTGTAGACTCGGAATTGCGTCGAGATTCCTCTATCTGTTCGGAAATGCGGGCGAAAGCTGTCTTTGGAGGTGCGAAGAAGAGTTCGAGGTACGAGAGAACAAGAGCAACGAAGATGCCTGCAGAATAAAACAAAACAAAGTAGCCACCGGCCATTTGATAATTGTTAGCGAGAACCGTGACCAGCGTGAGGAGGGCGAAAGACCCTGCAAACAACCAAATCAGAGCATACATGCGTTGAAGTGCGGATGGTCGCATGACGCTTGCGCCGTGAGAGAGGAACCAAGCTACAGTGAACCACGCCGACAGCATCATGCTGGTGTAGATAATTAGCGATATAAAAAAGAGAGAAATTGGCAGTAATACCTCCAGACAGCAAATGGACTGCTGTAGACTATAAATGGGTTGATACGCACAACTAGGTATGCCAGAGCAACAACTACAGTCGTGGCAGTGACAAAAACGATGGGGAAACGAAAGAATCCTCTCCATCCATAGAGATGTACAGGCTGATCATCATCGGATGAGTGCACATAGGCTCGCCTGGCAAAGAGGTAGTTCTTGTCGGCTTTGGAGAGGCCAATAGTAAGGCCTATGAGCACCAAAGGCGCCACGACCAGCAGGGTTACACACAAGGCGAACATTGTGTGCAATTGGAAAATGACAAAGACTTTCCCGAATATGTCAAACCAAACGCCGTCGCTGCCATGTCCAGTCTTTACCTTACCATTGTTTGGCTCGCGGTCGTCGGGACTGCCGCTGAACTTTTCGCTAGTATCGGAAGCGAGGCCAGATGTGGTGGCAAGAGCTGCAGACAGCATGTGCCAAACGGAATTTATCGAGGTTTCACGCGTTGAATCTTCCACGGTGTGATAGCGCGCCCTTGGCTCCATGAAGGCAATGTCCAGGCCGCGTAAACCAAGCTCGCCATAGAAGACGGCGTAGTCGGTTTCACTGCGAATGAGCCCCTTCTTGAATCCATCGGCACTGACAACAGTGCCAAAGGGGTGGCTTGCGCCCTTGTAATACCGGGTGACTTCGGTATCCGTACTCCGGAACAAAGTGGCCCTGCCACCGGCTCCTGCGCCCTCGAGGTTTACAAAGACGTGGGGTATTTGCGAGATGGGGTTGCGCATAAAAGCTTTGGCGCCGTTCAAGAAGTCCTCTTCGCCATTGTTCAAAAGCAGGATGATGGTCCGCTTGGGCCAGTTCTGGGGCTCCGTGAAGTAGGACAGGAGCTGGAGGACGGCGACGACTCCCACGCCGTCATCAGTGGCGCCGTATCCGCTGCTGACCGAGTCGTAGTGGGCATTGACAAGCACGCCGCCGTTGTTGCGTCGACGCTCTCCAGGCGGGGAGCCTTGCGGCGAGTGGAACGGCTCGTCGTCGTCGGATCCGCGGATGGCGATGATGATGTTGGTTCCCTCAAAGTAGACGGTGGTGCTGGCCTCTGCGAACGTGACGTTGGCAATATTGTCGTCCAGGACCTCGACGTGCCTGCCGCCCAGGGCCCTTGAGCCGAGAATGTGCCGGACGCGCGACAGCAGGTAGTCGCGCACGTGATCATTGTCGTGGCTGTTGTACGGATGGAACTGGCGGGTGATGGCCTTCAGATCATGCCAGGCTTCGGTGAGGTTGAGTCCACTGGGCAGGCCAGAGGGATATGGAGGCACGCGCAGATGGACGGTGAGCAAAACAGCAACAAGAGCTATGTACAGGGCCGAGGTAAGGAAGATGACGGGCGCGGGCGTGAAGGACAAGGGGTTCAAGCGAGCCATGAAGGGCCAACTATGGGGGACCACGTATCTGGCTGAAGCTTCGCAGCAGGAATGCACAATCACAGTGGCTGGCGGCCGGATGTTTGCGGGGTGTGGGCGCGAGGCGTGCAGGTCCCGTGTCCCGTGCACCTGTTTGCAGGCTCCGTCAGAGCTCCTTGCAGCCTGCCTGCAGCGGACGCCAGCCCGGCCGGGGGAAAGTTTAGCCGAGCAACCTCACGTCAACTCATCGGTTTGTCGGAGGGCAATGTGCAGGCCTGGAAACATTGTGGCGGTAGAAGCTTCTTGGATCCATAGAAAAGCCCGGCCACGGCTTCTGGAACCGCAATGGCGCCATCCATGCCCAGATCCAGCCCGGAGGGCGACACAATGCCTCTCCTCGCTGAGAAGCCCATCGCCCACCCAGGGTGCTGTCTGGCTCTCAGCTCTCCCCTTGTCGCCTATCTGCACTCACTGCTTCCCCGTCCGCCAGAAATTGTCCTCTCGATTGGCTGCGGTTTTGGCCTGCTGGAAGCCTATCTCATGACTGCTCCTTTCACCCATCACGTCATTGGTGTCGAAGTCGAGCCAAGCCCCAATCGATATCTGCCCATGATGAACCACCGCACGGTCAACGGATCCCGATTCCTAGACCCGCTTGCTGGCCAAGCAGCAGCATGGCTCTTCGTATATCCCCGGCGCGTTGGCCTGATCAACGAGTACTTGAATCTGTACGGCAGCGACAGTGTACAACTAATCATCTGGATTGGGCCGCAAGCAGACTGGGACCAGTATCAAGCCTGCTTCGTAGGCAAACATGTGAAAACACAGGACGCAGGCCACATTGGCGGGAGGCCTTGGGATTTAATTGCCATTGTAAACATGGGCCCCTGAACTCTCCTCTAGCCCTGTAGCAACACAAAGTATCCTTTTCAATATAAGTACTCGATAGCCATACCATACCTTTCTCACACCCGATGCGCTGTCATGTGTCAAGCTCGGCATAGCTTTCTGTACTTTCCCTCTACACGCGATTCACCCCCCATGAGGACTTTCACTTCGTAGCTCCACAACGCCCTGTTTGCCTTGACGCTAATCATTGATTCACCTCGACGCTAATCAGTAATTCACCTCGTCCTCGCTTGGCCTTTTTTTCCGGCCGCCACCCACAGTGTATTTATACCCCGCTACTCCTCTGCCTCTTCCACCATACTCAACCTCGCTGTAGCCTCAATCTACCTCGCCCTCAACCATGATTTCAACCTCATAGTTGTCGAGCAGAGGATACAGTAAGCCAGCCTACTTCTTCCAAGCATCTTTGCGCGCCAAGCGAAGAGCCTTCTTTCCGCTCCTAGAGCAAAGTCATCAATTTCCCGCAACTCCCACCCCACGGCAATCCCGCTGGGATACAAATCTACGGATAACTCTACACCAACATCCATCTCTCGTGGCACGCCTTCAAGATGGTTGTTGGTATCACCATCACTCGGGCAGTGACCTTCGTGCTCGCCTTCACTCTCCAGCTTTTCCTCCAGCCACCTAATGGCGGTTTCGCTGCCATGTCTGTGCTCCATGTGGGCTTCGCAATTCCGGAAATGATCTGGGACTACAATACGGTACTTCAACACGACTACCCTGGTGCCAGCCCCCGACCACCCATTGTCAACGTGCCATCCAATGCCATGGTCAATGTCTCGCCCCATGCTCTCGTCAACAGCTCATTCAATGCCTCTATGTCTTCGAGTAATTGGAACGTTACCGCCACACCCACGTCATGCTCATCACAACAATCGGACTACCCACCCCCGCCATCGCCATCGCCATCGCCAATCAGGGGCCGCAGGTATTTCAAGTTCACCATGCCATCCATTGACTGGAACAAAGTCTGGAGGTGGCTACTTGATACGCAGCTCGTCATTCAACGCATGATTGACGAGGGGATTAGCAGGGTTGGGTCACCTCTTATACAATGGTGGATACTCAACAGAACCGCGATCTTGGATGTCTCTCTGCTCGCCAGGACCAAACTCAAGGATGGCTCCACTCGCATTCTAGCCCTCTCTGCATTCCCCTTGAATGGATGGATCCGCCTGCGGTACTACGCCATCTCCCCCCTTCGCTTTGTTCGTTTCTCCACAAGCGAGATTATCCCATCGTGGACAAGCACATCCTATTATCTAAAGCGTCTTGGCCAAGCCGTTACTGTTGGTGGCCTCACTACGTCAATGGGATACCGTCTTTATCGCTCTGAGGCTGTGAGAGCTGCCGCCCCCCGAGTCTCTTTCCGCATCGCAATGATCCTCTTATGGATGGCCTCTGAAGCATACTCTGCAGCCTTGAAGCCCATGATGGCTTTATTGCAGCGCTTGCTGGTCGGTATCGGTTACATTGTGCTCTACTTGCTATTGGTCATCCTCAGACTCGGTCTCAAGGCAATCTGGGATCTCGGGTTTTGGGTCTTCCCTATCCCTAGTAAGTCAAACACCTTCACAAATGTATGTAAATGGGCTTCGCTAACGCTGCCAATAGTTCAGGAATTCCCCCTCCCGGCACCAACACTGTTTGCGGACACTCCAGAGAGGCCACCACTATCGGTCCCGTCACAACCACCAGTGACCGAAGAGGAACAGACGCCACCACCGGTCCCGTCACAACCACCAGTGATCGAGGAGAAACAGATGCCACTACCGGCCCCGTCACAGCCGCCAGTGGTTAAAGAGGAACAGACGCCGATTGTGAAAGCACCAGCCTCGAGGCAGGTTCAGTCCCCTGGTCCACTTTCACGTCGAGCCCTTGGCAAGAGGCCTGTCTTCACCCCACAAGAAACGGATTGGACAATGAGACCGCATTTGAAGCGAACTCCTTTGCTTGAGCGCGCTGATCCTCCCTCTCCATTGCCATCCTTTCTCGAGCAAAAGTCTGTGGGTGAGCTCATTGGGCAAAAGCCTTCGGGTGAGCCCCATGGTTCCTCTTCCACCTCTTCTGAGCAAAAGCCTGCGGGTGAGCTCATTGGGCAAAAGCCTCCGGGTGAGCCACACGGTTTCTCCTCCACCTCTACTGAGCAAAAGCCTTCGGGTGAGCTCATGAACTCCTCTTCATCGGCCTCTGAGCAAAAGCTTTCGAGTGAGCTCTTCAATTCCCCTTCATCGACTTCCGAACAAAGCCCTTCGGATCAGTTCATGAGCGACGACAAGAAACGCGCGGCATCTCGAGATGGTGCTCTCCCCTCTGTCTTAGAACAGAAAAGGGGCAAGGGCAACCGCGCGTTCCCTCAACACAAGAACAAGGATCGGGTCACAAAGAGGACCCCTGATCGAGTCGGCAGCAAGGGCAAGCCGGTGGGAAACCAAGACGGAATGAAGGGTGTGAGGACCGGCCCTATAGTCAACATCACGGCGAACCAAAGTACTCTTGGACATTTGCCTTCATCCAATCCTCAAATGGTGACACAAACGGCCTTGCAGAGCCAGGTTCCCGCCCAAGCTGCCACTCAAGACATCGACATGGTCGACGTAGCGGCGACTCAGCAACCTCCCCAGAGCACCGACAAGGACAATATCGAAATGACCGATGCGCCACCAGCATCATCAATTTCATGGGCATCGGCATTACCTGCAGCCCAGCAAGCTCCACCAGCAGTCCCATCAAATTCATGGGCATCCAATTGGGGATCGACATCGACATCGGCATTCGCTGCGGCTCAGCAAATTCTACAGCCAGCCCAACAAGCTCCTCAGCCACCTCAGCAGGCTACTCAGACGACTGGACACGACGAAGACATGCCAGACGCTCCAGCACCAGTCCAGCAGGCTCCCCAGAGGACTAGGCAAGACGAAGACATGCCAGATGCTCCAGTAGCTTCATCTTCATCGGCATCGTCATATTTCCGAGCACCAACTTTGATGGCTTTCCCCTCATCGTCGTCATCGTCGTCATCAGCTTTCCAGGCACCAAAATTGACGGCTTTTCCTCAATTTTCATCGTCATCGCGGGCACCAGCAGCAACGGCTTCCTCTCCATCCTCATCGTCATCGTCGTCATCAGCTTTCCAGGCACCAAAATTGACGGCTTTCCCTCAATTTTCATCATCATCGCGGGCACCAGCGGTAACGGCTTCCTCTTCATCCTCGTCATCATCGTGGTCAACACAAAGGCCTCTCTCTCAATTCGGTGCAACCACTATAAGCCTCCCCGCCCCACCAACACCTCCTCTCGCACCAACCCTCCTCCCTGCCCCTGTCACAGCAGCGACGAGCGGATTCGCCCCTCCACAGACCTCCTTTGGTGCTCTCCAAGCACCTACTACTATTCAGATCCCCGCGCCAACGGGTAACCAGGGCATGACCTTCAACATACCGACCGCGCTTCCAAGAGCAGCCGGCGGTACTCAGCCCCAGATCAATCGAACCCCCGCGCCAACGGGTAACCAGGGCATGACCTTCAACATACCGACCGCGCTTCCAAGAGCAGCCGGCGGTACTCAGCCCCAGATCAATCGAACCCCCGCGCCAACGGGTAACCAGGGCATGACCTTCAACATACCGACCGCGCTTCCAAGAGCAGCCGGCGGTACTCAGCCCCAGATCAATCGAACCCCCGCGCCAACGGGTAACCAGGGCATGACCTTCAACATACCGACCGCGCTTCCAAGAGCAGCCGGCGGTACTCAGCCCCAGGTCAATCGAACCCCCGCGCCAACGGGTAACCAGGGCATGACCTTCAATATACCGACCGCACCTCCAAGAGCAGCTGGCGGTGCTCAACCTCAGGTCAATCGGACCCCCGCGCCAACGGGCAACCAGGGCACGACCTTCAATATACCGACCGTGCTTCCAAGAGCAGCCGGCGGTACTCAACCCCAAGGGCCTCGGACCGCTGCTCCAACGGTAAACCGGAGCAATACCTTCAGCATACCGACCGCGCCTCCCAGAGCAGCCGGCGGTACTTTACCTCATGGGCGGTCCCCCTTGAGCCAGGTCACAAACGCTGCCCCGCCTGCAGCAAGTCAATCGACGGCTCATAGCAAGCCGTCAACCCCATCAAGATCGACAGGGACGTCGTTCTTTTCAAGCCTCATGGGCGAAGCGTCCGCTGGAGCGCCACCAGCCCAGCGACCAACGACGCAGAACGTCATCAAGACGAGAGCACACGATGCTCCTATTGCCGGCCCTTCAACGCCTGCCACCCCTCCTGTTGTTTCGCAAGGAGGCTCTGAAAAAGGCAAAGGCAAGGCACCGGTGGTTTTGGTGGAGGAGGAGGATGAGTTTGGCACGTTCGACGAAGCCGCTCAGCGGGAGAGTTACGAGATGGCTGAGAAGGCGTTGAGCGATGCTCGGGCTAGGAGGAGAAGGGAGTGAGTGAGTGGTGGCTTGGGGTTCGGTGTACGATTAGTTTGTTCTTTGTTTAGACAGTTCACAATCACGCACATAATGAGTGCTCTAATAATAAGTCATGGCTAAAACTACTTGCGATTTTGCTGCCCCTGCTCCTGTCTTGTGTGATTGCAACTCCCATAAGTATATGAGTAAAGCCTCACATGCTACCATGCTACAGAGCTCGTTTCGTGGGAGTTACTCAACGCCATATACAGCCCTGAAGCGTTTTACACGTCCTGGTAAACCTCACGGTAAGACCATTGTTCATAGAGCCGATATTGGTAGATTATTCGATTACTCTACACGCGCAATACCGCCCCCATATCCATCTTAGCCACCTGAAAATCCTAGCCCCATATCCCTCCATTAAGACACATTTGCCCAAAACAAGCACACCTCTCCTAATCCCGGCCTACCACAAACCGCCCCCCCCCCGCCATCTCTCCCCATGCCCTCTAGGATTCCCAACACTCGTACGACTTGATAGCTTTCCAGGCCCGCGTGTTGCACCTCCCCGATGCAACGCTGCACGTGTACGTGGTGCCTCCAATCTCGCCCTTGCCCACGGTGTAGAAGTTGCAACGATCGGACCCAGGAGGAGGCACCAAGACGCCGCACAAGTTTGTCCTTCTCCACCCGTCGACGTTGGTCGCAAGATGCAGTATCCCGCCCTCGTAAACGGTGTTGCCGGATTCGCCGCTGCAGCCGTACCAGTTGACTTGGGTGCCGGCTTCGACGTAGCTGAGCATGGCCAGAAATGCGGGGAGGGCAAGTTGGAGTCTCATATTGATACTTTTTGCGGAAGGTTGGGGGTGTGTGTAGCTTGGCGGGAAGTTTGTGTGTGTTGGATAATACTTCAAGGTGGTCAGGCTACTTATTTATACATCTCTCTGCCCTCAGCCGAAGCCCATCGTCGTTTACGTATATTAAAGCTGAATGCACAAGTATAGTCAATCCTAGCAAGAGTTTTCGCATTCCGCGTATTGTGTACAAATTATGATGTATTTTCGCCTTCGTATTTCGGATATCTCACTTGAAATGCTCCAGACGTCATGGCGGAAGAAAGTTTGCGTAATTATTGTCAGTTCGGGAAGGTCCATAGCAGGCGGATACTTCCATAGGTAGCCGTATCCGTGATAGCCGGTTGCGCCAAGGAAACTAGGTACTACCTGGATAGTAGTCATTACCCTTCTCGTATTTCTCGTAGCCCAGGTCGGACGCCTCTCAATCTGCCTGCGTTGGTAGGCAAGCGAATCAAATCACATATCGCATTCCGCCCCCACCACGACCATCAGAAAACAAGGCTGCTTTTTGGAAGGGCCAATATGCTATGCTGAATGCCCATGATGCTTTCGGCAGTCTTCACAAAAAAGTAATATCTAATTTCCGAACCAATTTGTATGCTTTATCCAGTCCGTTGACATAGAAGAAATATGCGAGCAGCAAAAGTACATGAACCTACCAAAGCAATAAGCAGATTACGCCTAGAGCTTCCTTGCAGGACATAGGCAAGCCCGAAATACGACGAACTAAATTGGGAGCGAGAATCGATGCTTGCTTTAAAATTGGAAGTGTTTGCGACGGCCCGCAACAAATGTTGGTACTTATAGCATCACACATATATATCTCGTTTCAAATAAAATAATGGTCTGTGAGACAAAACATTGCCGTTAGCTATAAAAGTGTGGTACAAATATACATGTTTTAGAACAGATGTGCTCAGAGCAAATACGACACACTCAAAAAGCATCAATATTTTTAGAAGTCTTGGGATTTTATGAAAGAACAGAAGAAAAGAGACTAGGAAGAGCTGCCCAAGCCCAGTGACAATACTTCATTTCTTCCGTTGCTATAGTGCATATATTTGCAGTGGCAAATTTGCTATTGCATTATGCTGTTTGTAGATTGATAGAGCCCGAGGCGAAAAATCGAGATTTGCTGCAATAAAAAAATACATTGTGCATTTGGTCGAGGAACGAGCACAATCCTTATCAAACACAGCTAACCACATTTCATCAAGTTACTTGAAAATCAGCGATCCAACCGTGATGATACTGAGGCCATCTGAATCGCCCAACCAGCACCAAAAGCTCTGTTTCATGTTAGCAGGTGGCACGATTGGGGCAAGGGGAGGAGGCTTGCACCAAGGCATTTGTGGTAGTCGTCGTCGCACTCGCCGCAGCTGGGCATGGCGGCGTTGGCGATGGCGGTAGAGGGAGATTCGGTGGCGATGGACTCCTCGTTGGACTTGGAGGCTGTGAGAGAAACCATGGCAATGGAGGCCATTGCGGCAGGGAGGATGGTGAAGAACTTCATGGCTGTGGTTTGTTTAGATGGGTTCGTAAGACTTGAAGTTCAGATTGAGAGTGGAATGAAGAGTAGGTTGATGTGAGGAAGGGGGTAGGAGTATGTTGAGCGGTATTCATGTATAGGAAGGAGCGAGAGAATGGAGTAAATTACCCAAGTTGTCCAAGCGTTTAAGCCGGGGCATTGTGAACAAAAAAGTGAATCAGTCCATGGATACTTCGACAAATTCATTTGTCCCATGAATTGATAGACCATCTAGAACGGTATATTGTTCGAGAACTCTATACTTTCTACATGAGGACGATCTAATATCCGAATAACGAGGGAGCCAAGCTCTAGCAATATACTACTTTTCACGTAGAACTTGCTACAGAGCTTGTCCAAGACTCTGTAATCGACTTTGTGTCTGTCTCTTCCTCATTCGAGCCCCCTGTGACAAGTCTCAATTGTTCTTCCAGGTTGGATATTTCGTCTTCGATCGGTCTGTCGGTGTAATAGACTCTATTGGCTACTTCCCTCATACCCGCCACACATTCCTCGACCCGCATTGCGTCTTCCTTTCGACCTTGCGCTCGCATCAAACTTGCTAACATTTCCATCCGCTCCATCTTCACGCGGTCTTCACCGATATACATGTCTGTCTCGCTCGAGCATACGAGAAGCATCAGGCTCTCCGCTTTTCCAAACTGTCCTTGGTCGCGATGAATCGTTGCGAGCTTTACCATCAGGTTAGCACTGCTTTCGCTCTCTGACTTTTCCAATGCCATTCTGGCAGCTATCTCTTCTTCAAGAACAATCTTAGCATATTCAGGGCGACCCTGGCGAAGCTTCAAGTCGGCAAGATGCATAGTGGCCGTGCACCGCAGGACATCTTCGACAGGCAACGTTTTTCTACATATCGTAAACACCTCCATAGCTAGTGAATTGGCCTCTCCATACGAGCCACGAATGGTAAGCGTATTTACGATTGAGTTCATACTTTGGAGTGTTATTGGATGCTCTTGTCCCCAAATGCGCTTGGTCATCGAGAACAAAACCATTTCAAAAGCCTCGATCTTTTCTAAAACTTGAGGTAGAAGTCTCTGTACGTGTAGATTCTCCGGATCTTGTTTCTCGTACGCAAGTATGAGCCGCTTCCATTGCGTAACCAGTTGGATCTCAAGTTCCAGCATTCTGGGATGCTGTGATTGCCAACACCCTTCGCCATCCCGGATGAGGTCTTGTAGTATATCTGCCACATCCCATAAGCTTTCAGGAGATCTGTATGTGGTGGCTAATGCGATTGTAGTCTCGATAATTCGGGGGTCCTTAGACCCAAGTACTTTGCGCTGCAGGACAAGCAGCTCTCTAAGGCCTTTTTCTGCCTCTCTCCACCGTTGCTGTCCTATCAAAATGAGGCCAAGCCTCTGCCTCAGCAATTGGGGTAGCCAGTGATAAATGCCCCATACTGTCTCCAAGTCTCTTAGCTCCCTTGTATATGTTCTTTCTGCCCTCGCTGACAAACCGCGAGACTCATAATAGCTCGGGAAATCCAGGACATGAAGATGACCTGAACGCCATAGCTCGTCCTGCCTTGGGTCAATATGGTAATCGGGATCAATGCTCTTCGCTCTCATCACAAGTTCCACGTTATGTCCTTCTCCGGGAGGCAAAGTATCCAACCACCGTGAAGCTAGGCTAGCATCTCGTTGTACACCAAAGCCGATTGTATAACAAAAAGCGAGGAGATTCTTGACATGCTCTGTCATCCCCTTTGAAAAGGTGCTATCTGTTGCCCCAATGGCAATCTTTTCAAGTTGCTGTGTAATGTGGGTTCGTAGTCGAAAATCGGAATTATAAAATACTGCGAGGTATTGTGCTATCTGCATTTCGTTTTAGCAAGAACTGAGTCCTCTTCGGCTGACTTACATCAAGATGGTTCTCCATCAGATCTTCTGGTACATCTTTTATCATCTCCGGCACTCGCAAGTCAATACTATATTAAATAAGTAGCGTTAGTAGTGTCCTACATGAATACGCCAATACAGGAATTTGGGAAGGATCTGTTGATAGAATAGATATCAAATCACGTACGGCATTGGTTCAAGCAAATATATAAGCATCCGGAAGTCGCTCGTTCGAGACTCGGGACAGGAAGCAAGCGTCAGCTGGAAGAATTGAAGAACACGATCTTGGAGTTCAAGATCAAGCCCATTGTGTTCCCCAACAAGCACGTTGATCCACGTCATGAAGAGGCCATCATCATCATTTTTGAATGATTCCAATGCAGTCTGCCAGTTTCCTTGAATATCAAATTTGATAGGTCGTTCATCGGCACTAGGAACTTCGGGTAGCAGTGTTCCATCAGAAGCGAAAAGCAACCATAAGCAAAGTAAGCCAAAGGAGTAGATGTCCATTTTCTTGGCATTTTCTATGGAAAATCCTCGGTGGTGATACTCCGGAGCATTCCACGGTCTTGAAATTGGGAAAATCACACGATCATTTCCGGTTTTAGACCACGCTGAAAACCCAAAGTCGGCGACTTTGGCATAGTAAGCGCTTTGAATTGTTTCGCCGGCATGATTATCAAGAATTATTCCTTCTTTTTCGTCAAAGATTAAAATGTTATGTGGCTTGATATCTCCATGTACTATGTCTGTGAAAGGCTTGTTAGCTCTGCAGTGAAGCCGAGCGGCCATAGAGACTCCGTCAAGCATGCAAAACCCTCATTTCCTTGAGCCCGGACCATAGAATGAGAACTCACTATTCGCATGCATATCTCTAAGGGCGATGCATATCTCTACACACAGTTTCAACCGCTGGTTAACGGACATCTCAACACCCTTCGGAGATGTAGCAAAGCGATGCAGGTCTCCATGGCGAGACTTGGAGAACACCAAGGCGGGCCAGATTCGATCGTCTTCAGGTATGTCCCAGCACACCCCAACTAGGTTAATGATATAAGGATGATCTTTTATGATTGGGTTGCTCTGAACGATGAGCTCATTGAAAATTTCTTGAACAGGCACCCTTTGGTTGGTATGAGAAGAGCTTCCGAAGCGTTTGAACGCAAAGCTGGTATGAATATTAATTAGAGATTGGCTTACGGTGGCTTCTCCGCCTTGGCCTAGAATCCCAAGTGAAGATTGCCACGTTATTGGTAGTATAGACACTCGTAGCTTCTGAATGAGGGCTAGGAGGGGAATGAAGTCAAAGATGGGACGGGAAAGTGGGTACTCGGCTGGTCGAGCACTTTGGGTAAACTCTGTTACGAGCGAAAATTGCGTGCTGGGCATCTTGCCTATATATAGGCAGAGAGAAAAACTGCTTGGTGTTTGTGAGTAGGCTGAACAGATAGATTACCCACGTAAGCGGCAAGTGACGCAAGCGAGCTGCATACCATAGTATCAACACGGATTACGAGATCAACATACGATTAGCGAGACGGTAACAAGACCCACATTTTACCTTGGTTAAACGAAGTAGCCCGCGCCCCGGCCGACTAACTTTTCGTTCTCAGATTTTACTATATGGACTTGGCCACCAGGGTACAGAGGCAAGCCAAATCATAACTAGTACAAAGAATCATATTACTAGCTATGTACATGCACCTACCCATCCCCCCCTCCCCCACCCCCTTTCTTCCCCCCCAAGCCCGGCAACTTGACCTTGGCCACCTTGGCCACAGCCTGCCCCAGCAAAACTTTTACTGCGCCCTCCAACCGGGTATCCTTCTTCCTGCGCATCCACAACAAGACGATACCAAGAAAGAAGACGTCGAGGGCAATGTGCTTGACAGCGGCGATGAACCAGCGCCAGATACCGCGGAACAGGCGGTAGTGCGGCGAGTGGGAGAAGAGGCGGCGGGCCTCGAGTTGTTCGCGCAGGGCGGCAACTTCGGCGGTCATTTTTTGTAGCGCTTGTTCGACGCGGGCGCGCCATTTTTTGTCGGCGGCGGATTCGATCGGGGGGCCGGTGGTGGGGGCTTGGGCGCGCGCGGGGGTGGATGTGAAATTGGGCATGGGGATGGATTCTGGGAGGATGGAGCGCAGGCGTGGGGCGGGTGTTGGTGTGGACGGTGGGTTGGGGTTTGGAGGTTTGGGTTTTGGGGCGAGGTCGTGGTCGGTGACTGGGGCGTCTAGGTTGGGGTTGTATTGCGAGTCGGGGGCATCGACGAACTCCTGGTGGTCCATCTCAGCCTCCTCCTCCTCCTCTTCCAGGTCCTCCTCGCTCTGAGACATGGGGCTTTTGATTTGGAGAGGTTGGTCGTCGTCGTCGTCGTCATCGTCATGGTGGTGGTCTTGACGAACAGGTGCCGGTGTTCTCGACTGGCTGCGACTACCGTGTCCCAGGTACGAGTGACTAGGTGGTATATGCAGGCCCAGCTGGCTGAGGGTTTGCAGCGGCGACGACGAGGATGACGAAGGGACGTTGGACTTGACCTGGTCCCACACAAACTCGAGTTCGGCGACGAGTTCGCGGCTGTCGGGCGAGGGCGAGGCGAACTTGTGCATGGTGTCGATGAGAGTGGTGATGTACCGCCGCTTGGCTTCGGTGCGCGAGAGGCCGTTTTGGTGTTTCCAGGCATCCCTTCACATGTCAATTGGGTTGCGGTGTGGTTGCGTCGTGTGCCACGTACCATTTTTCGCGAGCGCGCTGGTCCTGCTCGCTGCTTCCCTGCGGCCGTTCCATGATGCCGTCGACATCGCCCTCTGCCGAGTATCAGCCTGCAGGCTCTTTTGGTATGCGCTCACGACGACATACCCATCGCTTGCTTGTACAGTCCATAGAGCCTCAGGCGAGTGGCCGATGGCGGCTTCTGCGACCCTGTGCGGATCTTGTTGACCGTGTTGAGCGCATGGCTGAAGACGCGGTCTGCATGGCTGTTAGTATTCACCGATGCAGCGCGGCCGGTCCAAACACACCCACAGAGTCAGACATGGCCAGCGTTGACTACGCGCCCCCGCCAAGGGGAGCCTCATGTATGGAGGTCACGGCGAGAGGAGGATTGCGCAATACCAGAAGGTGCTACTGTTCAGAGCGCGGGAGATAATAGCAACACACAATGAATGGACATGGTGTGCATGATGCCATCAAGTTGCGGAGCCGGGTAGTGGTCGCGTTGGCGTGTCCTGGCCTGGTCGCGCATGCTCGAGGCCTCGGCACGGGCGGATAGCCGCACCGCATGGAGCGAGTCCAACCCGCTTGCACGTGGAGACAGACAGCATTATCTACCATAGTAGCAGAACCAACATCGCATGCTCGAACGCTATCTACCGCCCCAGCCATTACTGTAACCTCAACGTGACTTTCGCTGGCGATTCTGCAACCGTCAGCACATGTTTCTTCGCAATAAAGAGCTCGTACTGTCTCACCATCCATGAGGTCTGCAAAGACGTTTCCGTCTTCTTCCGTCAGTCGGCCTCCTAGCATGGCCTGTCAGCAGGGCCACAACAATGCCAGCAGCTCCAGCTCTATTCGCCTTCTGCACCTACCATTGAATATGAGCGCGTACGAGTCGCCTGTTTTCTCAGCAACTACACGCTGCACCACCGAAGGCTCGCCCTCTGTATCTGTCTTGAACCAGAGCACGCGCTTCGGCAGCAAGCTCCGGTCTTCTGTAATCCATCGTCCCAGCTGCCAGTCGCCACACTGCAGACGGCCCTCTTTCAGCGTGAAGACAGCTGCATCCTTGCCGGCTGCCACCTCGGCCTGCGAGCGCGACTCCCTACTGTCGCCGGCCGCTGCAATCGCTTTGCCGTTGATCTCGATGGTGAATGCAGAGTCGATGCTGTCCATTTCGTCTGAGACCAGAAGTGTTGAGACTAGGGTGGTGATGAAATAACGGAACAATTGCATTGCAGTTGGACCCACTTCTCGGTAGTAGCGTTGCAGCTGCAGCCCAAGCAGTACTGTACACGGTAGAAAGAGTGGCAAGATCTTGCAAAGGTGGAGAGATGGTCCCGCCAGGCCACGTCCTGTCCGAGGGATCTCGATGCCTTCACAACTGATCAGGGTCCAGGACACACTCCTGTTACCTACCTATCTCGGTAGGCACCAGCAGCATATCAAAGAATAGGGCACGTGATATGCAAAGCGCCCCGGCCCAGTTCGCTTGGTAAAAGACCGATAACAGTACGTCATACGATGTGGCAGGGCTGCCTACTTTTACTTGCTGCGGCCATCAGATTGATTGGCCCTCGTCGACTTGGGCAAAGATAGGTATTCAGCCGTTTACCTATAAATTGACTCGGTTGGGCTTCGGATTCGACGCAGGAAATACCCAATGTCCGCCTACCCACCTACAGAGTGGAGAAAGGAGAACATCTCCTGGCTGTCTGCTGCGTCTAGGGTACGGGCAGGGTCGAAGGGCTGTGCCGGGGAGATGAAGGCTTGCCGCCTACCGTTATGAGCTGGGTGCAGGAGCGGTCCAGTAAGATTCCAGGACTGTTACGATTTCGATAAACCGCGCGATTTTGGTGTTTTTGATAATCAGAGCTGACTACGGCATACCCCCGGTCGGACGCACAACTCCAGTTGCCAAGCACCAATCGTAGATCGCAACTGCCTTTTCCGGACCAGACTCGACCGCACCTCGACCTCCACCCTCGTCCTGTCCATTCCAACCACTTCTCGTCACCACCTCTACCCTCC
The DNA here is from genome assembly GCA_028458525.1 of Ophiosphaerella herpotricha. Taxonomy (NCBI): domain Eukaryota; kingdom Fungi; phylum Ascomycota; class Dothideomycetes; order Pleosporales; family Phaeosphaeriaceae; genus Ophiosphaerella; species Ophiosphaerella herpotricha. Next base: position 168,838 of record JALNQK010000043.1, read on the forward strand.
CACGGCTGCAATATATCCCAAAGGTTGGTGTGGCCTTGCCAAGCGGCCGCGTGGGAACCTGACGTCCACGCGCCCCGAGTGTTTGCGGCAGGTCTCTGTGTTTCGACGTTTGTATTGGGCCGTGCCAGCCGATATCAGCATCTTATCGCGGCTGATCAATATTCCGCTTATGGCCTGGCTGTGTGCCTGAGTGTTGAGCGAAGCTTTCGATCCGTCCGGGACACACCGTGCTTACCTGGATCTGCGCCAGGGACCTGGCGTACCGCGCCACCACCATCAAGCCTCTAGATGTCTTGATCCTCGACCGTGTGGCCGTGCGAGCAGACCCCGACACCGGCAAGCAAGCGCGCACTGACCGCCTCAGCTGCCGACAGCTCTCCTGAGCAGACTCGGAGGTAAGACTCCACCACGTTGGAAGCTTAGGCACACCGCTTAGCCAACTTCCTTTTTGGCAGGCAACCTTGGGGAACCCCGGCACGCGCTTAAGCTTGAGCAGATAAGCACCTAGCCGGCGGAGTCATGTAGGGAATATCGCGTGCATGTCAACCGCTAGTCCCGACAAGGTACTTGTAACTCCAAATGCCCCAATCACGACATTGCCAAGTATTCGAGTATTCTAGATGCGGAAGGACACTGGACGCCCCCTGGCCAACTAGTCTTGGAACCTCTAGGACGACAGGACGGGAAGGTTGGAGTATCTGATATCGATTAACAGGTACACCATGTAGACTACCGTCCGACTACAAATACCACCTCTCTACCCACTCTTTGCAAACCAGCCCTTCGCTCTACATTCACTTCCGCTCCAACAACTTCCAGCCTCGCTCAGTAGCTTAGCAGCTCAGCCTCCTCAACACCATCAACATGCAGATCAAAGACGTCCTCGTTGCCCTTGCGGTTCCCGCAATCTGCTCGGCCGCAGCCATCCCCCAGGACCCATCCTTCCCAGAGGGAGACTTCCCCGAGGAGCACATTGTTGGTGGCGTAGCTGCTTCCGCCGGTGACGCCCCCTTCATCGTCAGTGTCCAGCGCAGCGGAAGCCACTTCTGCGGAGGCTCTCTGTTGAACGCCAACACCGTCCTCACCGCTGCTCACTGCGCTGCCGCCGTCAACAGCAACCCCAGCGGTATTACCGTCCGCGCTGGCTCTCTTGTACGAACATGAATGATTTTTCCAAAAGTCAAACACGAATGCTAACCATGACTAGAACCGCAACTCCGGTGGTGTTACTGCTTCCGCATCTTCCCTCAAAATCCACCCCAGCTACTCTGGTACCTCGAGCACCCCACAATACAACAACGACGTGGCCATCATCAAGCTCAGCTCCTCCATTGCCACTAGCTCCACCATTCAGTACGCTGTCCTCGCTGCTGCAGGCTCAGACCCTGAGGACGGCGTCAGCGCCACAACCGCTGGCTGGTACGTTCCCCTCTTGTCTCCCACCCCATTTCCTTACTAACACGCATCCAGGGGAACCACTACTGAGGGTGGATCCTCCTCTACTGCGCTCCTCAAGGTCGATGTCCCCATCATCTCGCGTGCCACCTGCCGTACCCAGTACGCCGCCCCGCGTGTCAGCGACAACATGGTCTGCGCCGGTGTCTCCAACGGTGGAAAGGACTCGTGCCAGGGTGACTCTGGCGGCCCTCTCTACGACACTTCCTCTAAGGTCCTCCTCGGCGTTGTTTCCTGGGGTGATGGCTGCGCCCGCGCTGGTGCCCCCGGTGTCTATGCCCGCATTGGATCGACCTCCAGCTTCATCACTGCCAACTTGTAGATAGTTCTGTTGGAGAGTGTGGTTGTTAGGATTAAGTGAAGTGAATGAATGAATGGGCTTGGATTGTAATTGGATTGGAGGATTGAAATGGTCTCCTTTAATCGTAGTGTCAATTAGTCCAATGAATTGAATTGAAAGTAATGATATACTGCAGCGCACAGTAAGAAAACGTGATGCTTTTTCTGGGAAAGAAATGCCTGAGAGGAAGTTCCTTAATGAAAGGTTCAATATGCATGCTGGGGAACACGGCTCACTTCTTGGTTGACGTTGCAGATGACGCAGTTATCTAGGCTAGGATAGAGGTGTGGCGTGTGCGCGCAGCATGTCCATGTAAATAAAGGGGGAAACTTATTCAATCGTACAACATTATCATTCGGCTATATAGCCATATACTGACTGAGGTTCTATGAGAGCTTAGCTAGTAGAATTGTTAGACCACAGCTCTACTCCACTACGGCAAACAACCGAAAAGGTGCGAATAATCAACAACGTTGATTATCGGAGTAGAACAGTATATATTGTTCAAGGACCCTCGGTCCAGAGCCTCCCAGCTTACGCACTTGCGCAGCTGCTTCGCAGCCTTACAAGAATCGAGTAGGTGCGTGTAAGGCTGCAGACTTGGCTGCAGCATATATATATATATATATATATACTGTTTTACTCAAGATAATCAATGTCGTTGATTATTCTTCACCCTTTGAGTTGCTTGGTGTAGTGGAGCAGAGCTGCCGCCTTACAGTGCGGTTCATGAGCTTCGTCGACATAGCCCCCTTCACTGTGCATCAATAGTGCCTCTAAGTGCTGAGTCCAATCACTGCTTAGCCCCAAAAAAAAATGAACGTTCTAGGTCATACCTGATGTCGATTCCCAATTTATCAAGCTTCCACAGGGATGCATCTCAGCCCTTCGAGGCACAATAAGTCTTGGCTTTGCGATATTGCACAAAAAAAAACTATCCTGGTTGGTTATGAAAAGAGGGCAAAGCTGGCAAGCGGGCTGAGCGCATTTGCTGAATATGTAAGCAAATCGGTTGAATGCGTAAAAACGCCAGCAGCACAAAATCTATTGGAGCTGCCTCTTTCGGGTTGTAGAGGAGTCTTTTTCCGGCTATCTGCAGTTAATGTTCAGGGTGCGGGCTATTTGGCCCCCTATAGCTCAATACGTAGTAATATTAACATTTGTACTACCCTAGAAACTAGATAATAAGAAGTGAGAGAATTAAGCTTATTAAGAGAAGTAATATGGTATACTTGCGGTAGCATGTTGGATTAGAAAGATCATCTTCTTGATACTTTTGAGATGAAATTTGGAGTAATTCCTGCCTATTGAGGTATACATGTGATAATAATAGAGCTACATAGGGGGCTGAATAGCCACCATGCGGGCCCGAATAGTCCGTGTCATGTTCAGTGATGACTGCAGCGACGGATTGGGGCCAATAAACTCTTTCGCAGTTATTGGCTGCTATTGCTGAGAACAATATATGTGTTTGCCCTATTCTGCCTTGTAATCAACGGAGGTGATCAGGCTGAGAAGTTGCTTTGGACTTAAGAGCTTGAGGTGGCCAGCCGGGCAGCCTTCATATACACCCTAGGTCTATCGCGGTGTCATCCTGGCACTACTACGCACCATGTCAAACCTTAAGGTCTTCAGATATCGAACACATAAGACAACTTGCGCCAGACTCTCTGAGTCATCAAAATGATCCGGAAACTGCTCGTGGATCCTTTTCGCAACACGAGAAGGCCGTCTTACAAGTTATCGATGCACCATTCAACGGATCAAAGCCGGAACCCCCCACGGTATTCAGCTTCACCCACGATATCGCCGGGGGCATGGAGAGACTCCCGCCCCAGCGGCCTGGTACTGCAAGGATACTCGATGTCACTGTTCACTCAGATTTCGTTATCACCGGTCTCAGGGCTATGAAAGGGCCTAGAGATGCCCTGATCAAATTCCTACAAGAGAAGCAACCCGTAGAAGAACGGAGAATCTTTCGATGGCTTAGTGATCCGCTTCTCGTGAATGACACCGGTAGCATATCTTCTCAATGGTCTCAGCGTTTAGGCGGCGGCAGTACAAATCTGTATCGCCTTGTCAATCGTACAAGCCTACAACAGCATCCTTTAGATCTTGACGCCCATCCAAGATAATCATACTTGACTTGTATTCAAGACGAAGGCGATAAGTTGATAGGTCAGTGCATTCAAATATACTATATTTTCCCTTCTCATCAGCCTCTAGTTGTTATTGTCAATGATGTTTGGACCAACCAAGAATTTATAATAAATAGCCATGATAAGGAGGTTCGCTTTGACAACCCACGCTGTATCTTGAGCATGTTGGAAGGGACTAGCTGGACTTCCCTTTCCGATGGAAACCTCGACACATTCGCCAAATTGTTGATCCTAGACTTTTTCGAGTCGTCGATCTATCTCCAACGCGTAGATTATTATGGATCACTTATATATCCGGAATTATCTAAGAAAGACGTGGCCAAATTCTCGCTCACCAAAAACCCTCATCTTCAAGTTCCATTGGGCCTCTTCGAACCTCGACTTTCCGCCAAGAGCAGAGAGGCTTTTGAAGAGATCGAAAATGCCGAAGGTATCTTGAGAAGTGTCAACAACTTGGTGGATCCTATCCTCTATGTGTTAACAGCTCTCGAAAAAAATAAGATTGGAAGTCGTCGGCAGCCGTCTGGCCAGATTGGCTACAAGATACGCATGAAAGCCCTGAAAAGATTGTGCAAAGAGCGCCAAAACAATGCGGAAAGGGCTTTAAATGCTCTTCAACGCCAGCTTGACTACCTCTCAAAAAGGCACGCTATCCGTGAGGCCAAATCGATCAAAATTCTGACAATACTGGCCTCCTTGTATTTACCTCTGTCACTCTCTACCTCTTTACTTGGCATGCAAACCCTGTTCAAGAAGGCAGCTCACGACGACATTGGTGATAAAGAACCATACTTGAAGGGAACAAACTTGTTGTTCGACTTCTTTGGCGTGTTTATTGTGCTCGCCACCATCACGATATTCATCGTTTATGTAATTAGGCTCGGACTTTGGCTCAAATTAGATAGGCTGGGTCGATTCTCAAAGGAGTTTAGAGGTCATTACTCCGTATTCAACTATGGAAGTAGCTGGCGCTATGATAGAAAGGGAGGCAAAATCTTTGGGTTAATCCGTCACGCCACTAAATGGTGGATTGGTGTCGGACTACTTGTTACACTCATGGTAACCTTCTTAACTGGCATGCAAAATAATGCCCAAGATGCATGGGATATTGCCCGATGGGTGTTCGGTGCGTATGGGACGGGCGTGGGATTGCTTGGACTTGTCTATACATTTATTTACATCACAGAAGGGTTAGGCCACGACAGATTCATCTATCGTGGGCCCGCCGTAGTCACGGTTCTTCAAAGACTGAGCAGGCAAGCGAGATTGGAAGTTGAGATTTCCTGCGAAGCAGCGGGGAGAGCTTGCTTCCCTAATGCTCCCAAGCTACATCGTGCTAATAATCTTGGGGGAAAGAGCTTGCAAACTCGGCAATGGCACTTCCAAGGTTTACCTCTGGTTTATAAGAGGAGAGCATGGACGGAATAACATGGTTGATTTGTTCTGTGGCTTGGTTCGCGCAGATCTAGGAGTGTAGCCAAAGCTGTAAGTAGAGGCGCTCTTCGTCTGCCCCGCCGCGAAGGCGGTGCAAGTTGAGCTGCAGTAGACTTGTGTAGTCTTTTCTATTGATAGCTAGAACTTAAAGAGCGTGTTTATCATTATTTCCACTGCTCTCCTCACAATCTAGCTATCCAAGCCAACCTCTCGCGCAGGTCACCAAGCAGGATAATTATGTGTAATTATTCTGGTGACGAAAGGGAGGTTGGAAAGGTCATGCGGTGGTTTATATGCGATACGCACATCATATCCAACATGTAAAACTTCACCCCAACATCCCACAGACTTTTGCCATTCCCCACCTCACCATCCAAACCTCACAACATCCCCATGCCAATTCGCCCACAACGCGGTCCCCCCATCTCCATCCACAAATTTCAAACACCGGATCCGATCCCTCGTCCCAAACTTCCCGCCCCCGGTCTCAATCTCCTTGACAATCTTCCCCGTCCACAAATTACACACGCGGATCGCAGTCCCAGACTCCTCGCTCGGCGCCGCAGCCACAAGGCCCAGTCGTGCATGCACATCGACGTCGAGCTCCAGATCATCGATATTGGCATGGGGGAAGGCGAGGACGGGCTGTGACCAATGCTTGAACGCCGTGTGGCTCATTTTGCGGCGTTTTTTGGCGTTGCGGCCGTTGGGAAAGAGCGCAGTGAAGTACTCGTCGTTGTAGTGGTGATTCGCATAGATAGACGACGAGCGGGAGGAGTGGGAGATGCGAGGGGCGCGGATGTCATATAGGAAGAGGGTGTCTTGGAGGCCTGAGGCGATGACGCGTGTGGAGTCGTCTGCGCGCTTGAGGCGCGAGATGGGGTGCGGGTGGGTGAAGATGTGGCTTGAGCCGCCGGAGCGGGTGTCGTAGAGGCGGATTTTGCCGTTTCGACAGCCGAGGGCGATGGTGGTGTGGGAGAGCCAAGAGAGGGCGAGGATGTCGGTTTCGAGGGACTTGATGGGCTGTTTCAAGTCCCATGCTCCGCTTTGGGACCGAGTGAAGAGTAGCATGGAGCTTGAGGCAGCGACTGCTAGGTGTTCGACAGTTGATACTGCAACACTGTTGGTAAGGGGAGCATGATCGAAGCTTGTGGGTCGTGCGGCTGCAGTCCATATTGATGAGCAGCCTTTTGGCGTGAACTGCTGGCCTACGTAGGGGCCGTCTCTTTCTGGATCGCTCAGATATACTACTGGAGGCCTGTCTGAGCCATACGTTGTGGTTGCGAGGGCGCCAGTAGCTGGAAGACAGGACATGGAGGAGATTGTGGATGTGGTCCGCTGTAATTCATCCCATTCCTCAAACGAGGACTCGTTACTGGGAAAGGCGCTAGAGTCGTCGTCGTCTTGAAAAACTTGACTTAAGGGCGAAGGCCCTTCACTATGGCGTATCCGCCGTCGCTTGATACTATTGTCTCCCTGCACTATGTACATGGTTTTTGAGAGTGGATCGTGGTCAAAGCAGCGGATGGGTGCGCCTGACGGCCGATCGACGAGTTTCTTTGGCTTTACAGACAGTCCATGCATGCAAGCGTCCGGCCACATACCTTGTACGTAGGCTGAGCGTCTCTTGAATCCAATCTCGCGCTCGAGACAGGAATGCATGAGGTTGTTAGCATGTTGGCGCGTCACGCGTTCTTTGCGTGTTCTATTAGTTCGGGCAAGGACTGCACTTTGCACGTCTTCTTCTCTCTCTGTCTTTCGGATGTTTTGTGCTGAGTATTTGAGATTCAAGCCCCGTGAAGCGGTCGCACTCTGGATCTTGAAGTACTTTTTCTTCTCTGCATCCCAGTAGAAGCCAGGTATGGTTTGGCCGTTCATTTTGAGGTACCTACTGCGTCCAAATGTACAATTATGAGCTTTGAGTGAGGGGAGTTTACCAGTCAATCGCCTCCTTGCACTTTTCTGGGGTTTGACGAGGAGGTAGGAACGAGCCACATTGACAAGAGAAGTGAGCGAGTCATGCATAAATGTTCCGAAAATTATTTAGCGCAAAGGCGAGTCAGTGCGACCACTCCGAGGTATGACGCCACTGCAACGAACATCACTCTTACAGATGAATATGCCATATGATGATTTCTCCTCCTGCCACTTGTCCCCTTTCTTTTACAAATTCCCTCCCCTCTGCGACATGCTGTGAATACCCCAGAGCTCATGCTACGACCTCCTTCTTTCTGGCCTAAAGTGTTTCTACGAACAGCAGTTACGGGGCCACTCCGAAGACTCCACACGCCCTCCGTGCGCCTGAACCAAGTCATGGCGCATCTCGATACCCCTCGCACGTCTAGTGCGACTAGCGGTCAGCACACCTTCACATCCATCCCCAAGTCCAACATCTTCACAAGGAATCTACCCGCCGACTCCGCCTTCCCTACTCCTAGAGACTCGCACGATGCTAAACGAAAGGATCTGGGCCCGCGCATGGTGAAGGAAGCACTTTTCACCTATGTCAGGCCCGACCCACAAGGAGATCCTGAGTTACTTGCCGTGAGCCAGCACGCACTGCATGACATTGGACTGAGCGACGAAGTCGCTGAGACAGAAGAGTTCAAGGAGGTCGTGGCAGGCAGTAGGATACTGACATGGGATGAATCCAAGCCAGATGAGGGCATATACCCTTGGGCACAATGCTATGGCGGCTATCAGTTCGGACAATGGGCAGGTCAGCTTGGTGACGGACGTGCCATTTCCCTGTTTGAAGCAACGAACCCAACTACCAACACTCGCTATGAAATCCAACTCAAAGGCGCAGGACGGACGCCATATTCGCGTTTCGCTGATGGACGAGCAGTTTTACGCTCATCTATCCGGGAATTCATTGTCTCAGAGTATTTAAATGCCATCGGCATACCCACCACCCGCGCACTCGCGCTGACCTTGAACAACGGCTCCAGGATTATGCGGGAGCGCATTGAGCCCGGCGCCATTGTGACTCGCTTCGCACAATCTTGGATAAGGTTCGGTACCTTTGATATCCAACGCATGCGCGGTGACCGTAAAACTCTACGTACACTTGCCGATTACACTGCCAAGCATGTTTACGGCGGCTGGGAAAAATTACCCTCCAAGCTCTCTAAGGGCGAAGCAGACCAAACACATGACCAGATCAAAACCGGTCTATCCAAAGACACCATAGAAGGCGAAACTGGAGACGAAGAAAACCGCTACGCGCGTCTGTACCGCGCCATCCTCCGCGCCAACGCCCTCACCGTCGCAAAATGGCAAGCATATGGCTTCGTGAACGGCGTACTCAACACAGACAACACGTCCATCCTCGGCCTTAGCATCGACTTTGGCCCCTTCGCCTTCCTCGACACCTTCGACCCCACCTACACCCCCAACCACGACGACCACATGCTACGCTACAGCTACCGCAACCAGCCCACCATCATCTGGTGGAACCTCGTCCGCCTCGGCGAAGCCCTCGGCGAACTCATGGGCGCAGGACCCGCCATCGATGCCGCCACCTTTGTCGAAAAGGAAATCCCCGAGGCGGAATCCGAGGCCCTGGTCACGCGTGCCGAGAATATTATCGACCGTGCGGGCGCAGAGTACAAGGCTGTCTTCATGGCAGAATACAAGCGCCTCATGACGCGCCGGCTCGGACTCAAAACGCAAAACGACACCGACTTTGACCAAATCATGTCGGAGCTGCTCGACTGTTTGGCCGCCTTTGACCTCGATTTTCACCATGCGTTTAGGCGCCTTTCGAGCGTCAAGGTCGCGGAGCTGGATACGGAGGACAGAAGGAAAGACGTTGCGGGTAGATTTTTCCGCGCGGGGGATGCGCCGAGGCAGGAGAGTGAGGGACGCGAGAGGATGGGGGCGTGGCTTGGGAAGTGGGTAGAGCGTGTCAAGGAGGATTGGGGTGAGGGCGCGGATGAAGAGAGGAGGGCTGCGATGGAAGGGGTTAATCCCAAGGTATGTCTTATGGCTTCCAACACGACTTTGGGTGTGTGCTAATGATGCTCCTTAGTTTGTGCCGCGCTCGTGGGTACTGGATGAGGTTATTGAGCGGGTGGAGAAGAAAGGAGAGCGAGACATTCTAAGGGATATCATGAAGTTGAACCTCGATCCATTCGCAGAGCAGTGGGGTTGGGATGAAGATGAGGAGGAGAGATTTTGTGGCGATGTTCCGAAGTACAAGGGCATGATGCAATGCAGCTGTAGTTCGTAGGTGAGATGGATATATGCTACCAGTTTCAATAGTCGATAAATATTTGGATGTAGATCTGTTTAATCCACACCCCCAACAAGATACTCCCCAACCTCCAACCCTACCGCCCTTCCCAGCGCACGCGCATACTCCCACCCGAAATTCACCCTCCACCGCCCTCCCGCCTCCAGAACGTCTGAACTCCCCGCTCCTGCTCGGACCAACAAGCGCAAACTCGTTAGGGTCGCAATCTGCGTGTACAGGTCGGCGACCTGTGGCACTCCTCCGTCTAAGAGGGCTCTGAAAATAGCCAAGAGGCGATCGAGTGGGAAGGGCGAGGGCGTCAGCAAGTGGCGCGAGATTTTCCGGGCCTTGGTCGCGTTTGCGACTGTGTTTGTGTGGGCACGACGCTTGTTCTTGCGCTTGTCGGTGTGTTTCATGAAGTAAGTTATGTCGGTGCGAGCAGGGTTGTAGGAGGCGAGGTATGCGGCAATGAGGAGATGGGATGTGTAGAATGGGAGAGAGTGGGTTGGCAATTTGGCTAGCCTGCGCTTACTGGGCGTTGCTGGCTCGAGGGTACCGTTGACTGTGGCGATCTTTTCGGATTCGGCTGTCTTGATGATGCGATCGAGGACGGAATCTTCGAGCTGGAAGAGGTGTCGTCGGTTGATCATGAGTCGCGAGAAGTCGCGGGTGCCGAATTGGCCGGATATTACTGGCTCGACGAAGGGTCGCCATAGTTTTGTTGCACAGCTGCGAAAGCTGATGAGGTCTCTGCCGGTGTGCTTACTTAGACTGTCGTATACGGCTACGATGAATCGGCTCCAGAGCCATGCGTCGTCTTCGGCTGCGAGATCAGGTGTGTAGTCAGGGAATTGTTCTTGGGATGGGGGCGTGACGAAGATCTTGGGTGGGTTGTGACCAAGTATGGTGACGAGCTGGGCTCGAGTGTACGGTGGGAAGTTGAGAGAGGGCGTAGTAGAAGCGTGAAGAACAGAGGGTGCGAGAGGTAAAGTCGTTGTCAGAATGAGTGAAAGATTGGGTATTGTCTCGCCCAGTCGTCCTAGAGCAGCGATTAATGTGCCTCCTCCCTCCCTCAGCTTGTCCATGGCATCTAGTACAAGGAAGAATTTTCCCTTTCCATCCAGTAGCTTAGACAGGTTTACGCACAGCGCACTCAGGTTCTCTGTTCGCGCATATCCTCGTTTGTCCAGCTTCTCATCGTGGTAGGCCTCTAGGGCATCCAGCGACGCCGCGACGATGCGCTCTAGGAGGTGTCGCGCGGTTATGCATTCGCGAACATTGAGAATCGCGTATGGAAGGCCCAAGAGATGGAAGTAGGATTGAAGGATCGAGGTCTTGCCTGTCGCCGTGAGACCGTGGATGTTGAGAAAACTTGGGGAGGGAAGATGTGCTGTGTAGAGCGCGCTAAGGCGCTGTGTTTGCTGTTCGCGACATTGGAACTCGCGGTTAAGCTGGACAATCAATTCGTCTGGTAGCATTGTTGTCGCACTGCTTGTCGTAGTGTTTGGGTTGCTTGCGGTTTACTGACACCAGACGCGCTACTTTGGTGCGAGCGCGATGGCACGTGCAACTAGTTGGAGACTATATCCTGGCTTAGTGAGAGACAGCAAGGAGCAAAGGCCGACATGGGTATCTCATACAAGCGCAAGCGCAAAAACATCAGAATCGCTGAACCTTGTACTTAATACTAATAAAAAGTAATTTTGACGGTCATATCAACTCTACTAGCGAAGTGTATTCGCAACTAATCCTACACCACAAATATACGCTACGCTAGCGCCCCCTTCGATGCGCCATAAACCATTCTAACCAATACGCCGTTAAAATGCCAAGTATCCAATGTCATACAGCCCCATTATTGTCGTCTAAACATGTAGCATGTGATTAAACTGCACAGCATCTTCTTTCTTGCCCTTGTTGTCCTCCTTGAACTCCCAGGCCAAAAACTTCCAGTTTAACTCGCTGGGTCGCCAGAACAAGCCGTTTTTGAGCCCACCAGACAGACCAGATGCCGGATCCACTTCAGCGCCGTCAGAAGTCATACCGCCGGTATGTGGCATGCGGGTCAAGAAGATGCAGCGCCGGAATCGAGAATGCAGAATGGCCATTGAACACATGACGCAGGGCTCATTGGTGAGGTAGATGTCCAGGTCAACGCAGAGGTAGCCGCTAGATGCGATGTTATCACTTTCGTAGTACTCCTTCTCGACGGCGGTAAGAGGACTATCACAGAAGAGCGAGCGGTCAAGGAGCGCAGGATCAATGCCGCCAGTGCGAAGTCGTTTCTTCGCAACCATGGCGATGGCACGCTGAACAGCATGGGCCATGACATTTCCTGTCCCGGTATGTGGTTCTGCGTTGCCAGTAGGTGATCTCCAGCGGCAATCGCCTGCAACAGCAATGACTTGAGGTTTATCCCTGGTCCGGTCGACAACGACAACGCCGATTTGTTCGCCCAAACACTGTTCTGCAATCTGCTTCCCTGCCGTGTTTGCAAGCGCAAGCCAGGTGCCTACCTCGCCCTCAATCTCAGCCGCATTTCGTTGCACGAGACTCGGATGCGGGCCATAGGGGTTGGTGTTCTTGTACGAGATGGGCCAGTACTTTTCGCTCCAGCAGGTAGCCTGCTCAGCAGAAATGGGCGCCAGCGCTGGGACTGTGACATAGAAGATCCTGGGGCTCATGGCATTCTTCGTATCGAACGGTGGGCACTGGCGGAGGAGAGCAAACAGGTCGGCGTGCTGGATGTGCTTGGTAGGACATAGTAAGAAGTAACGCACTAGATTGAAATATTCAGTATGACTATCACCAACAGTGGGGTCACTGCCGTCGTCGACCGGAAGCAGAGGAGATGGGAAGTCATAGGCAGGGGCAGAGGGTGTGGATGGAGATAATGATGCTATGGGAGTGGCAGGATTATCTTCATCACCTCTGGGGAGCCTTGTTGGCGGATAGAACTGCTTCTGCAGATGAGCAGGCAAGTACTTGAACTGCACGACGCGTCGCAGATGAGAGATCTCGGACGTCTTGAAGCCGGGAGTAGCTGCTTGAACAACACTGGGAGGTTAGCACGCGAAGCAAAGGCTGTACCCGGAGTGAGCAGCTCACTCCTTGACAACATTGGCAAATTTGGCCGGCACCTCCACCACGTAGGCTACGTATGTCTCGAGACTGGCGCGCACTTCGTCTTTCGTCCGGAGTGGGACTAGACGTCCTTCGAGTGGAGTTGGGATGCTCATTGCCTCGCCTATGCCACTTGGCCTTTGTTCTAGTGAAGAAGAGGAGTGATGGAGGGTCTGGTGGTCGGAGGGGTCAAAATAGTGCCTCGGTAGGGTCGGTCCTTCGTTCCACCGGCCACTCCTTCCTCTGCTCATCCCTCCCGAGAGGCTCCTACTCTACTGCACGACAACAACACAGGAGAGTGAGGCACCTGGGGAAGAAAGAGACTTGGAGAAGACCCACCACATAACCGGCTTACTGCGCAGTAGAAGGTGGGGTAAACACCAAGCGGGATCGGCAGAGGTATATGCAGTCATGCACCTGACATGGGGCCCCGCCATATCCCCGAAATTCTTCAACCACCCAGAGCAAGTCTCGGTTATATGTTGCCCTGGACCATGTCAACTGCCGGGGATGCACGACATGACTTCAGACTAAGCCCAATGACACCACAAAGGATTATCAGCCACGACCCATGTACATATAGACGTGGGACCATAGCCGAGTTCTGTTCTCCTCCTTTCCTCTGACCCTTCACCTTTCTTTGGTAACTCGAGTTGTTTGGACGTATCGTCCAAAGCACAGCCATGTCAAACAAAGACGAAGTCAGCCATATCGAGAGCGGCCACGATGCTACTCATCCGAAGTCGCATACACAAGCACACATTGTGCCCATTGAACAAGAAGCAACGGAAGACGTGAAACACATTGACCTATCGTGGAGGTCTTGGGTTGTTGTTTTCGTATGCTGTTTTGCGTACGTGGCGCCTGTATCCGATTGATGTATCTAATATCCATTTCAGCGTCATGTCCCAAGTCTTCGTCGTCGTAGCCGCTGGCTCTGTCCTATCCTTCATTATACGTGAGCTTGGTGAGCCCGCAATTGCAAGTTGGGTTATCCAGGTACGACCTAATTCACATACCAATGTCCAAAAATCATTGCCTGACACAAATCAGGGCCCTCTGCTCATGCAATCAGTCTTATCGCCGCTCGTAGGGCGGCTGTCTGATGTGCTGGATCGTAAAATGTTCGCAACCATCCCGCCTCTCATTGCCTGCGTAGGAAGTGTTGTTTGCGCGAAAGCAACCTCCATGAGCATGCTGATTGGTGGCGGCATCTTGATTGGAGTAACATTGTCGTCCATCTCAATTGTTCAATCGATTCCATCAGAGGTTCTGCCTCTCAAGTATCGAGCACTCGCAAACGGATTTGCTGGAGCAGCTGGTACCGTGGGTGGCCTGTATGTATCATGGACAACCGCCCCTAGATACCTGAGCTTACCGTGCCTTCAGGATAGGTGGCCTAGCAGCAGGTGCGGTGGCTAACATCGGCCGCACGGGATGGCGCAATATTTTCTGGATTCAAGTCGGCCTGCATGGTTTTACTGCCCTGGGCCTCTTCACTCTATATTGGCCCAAGAAACGAACAGGCTACCCAAGGTTGAGCTTTAAGCAATGGACATGGGCATGTGATCCCATTGGTTGCTTCCTCGTCATTGTTGCCGCAACTACCTTGTTGCTTTCGCTCAACTGGGCTGGCGGTGCCTACAAATGGAGTAACCCTCATGTGTATGCGAACTTACTTGTGGGTCTCTTGTTTCTCATTGCATTTTGCCTGTATGAATGGAAAGGACGGTCAGATGGTATTGTGGCACATGTCTTTTTTACGAATGGGCCCAATTTCTGGCTTTCGATAATTGCCTTCACCGTCGAAGGTTGGATTTACTACTCCGCCGTCAACGCAATCACGCCTCAGATTGTTCTCAATTTGGGCTTTGAAAGCAACTCATGGGACATCGCCATTCGGCAACTATCCTACAAGGTCCCGTCGTCATGTACCGCGGTGCTTGTTGCTTGGTATGCAACCAAATATAAGGATTTGAGTAAGTAGAATTATTATCACGGCTTAAAAGGATATTGGCTAATACTTGACAGAAACACCTATCGTTGTCGCGTTTAGCATCATGCTTGTGGCGTCAATCTGCTATGCATGTATCCGCCCGAACTGGAACACTCCGCAAATTGTTTTCACGGCCATGACAGGCATCGGCTGTGCCGGCCCATTGACTCTTCTCGTTGCATGTGTACAGTTTACAGCACCGCACGCTTTTCTATCCACAGCCACCGGCCTAGCATTTTCTGCCCGCGCCATTGGAGGTGCATTTGGCACAGCCGTCATCTATGCCGTCATCAACTCTCGCATAGCTTCACACTACGCTTCTGATGTTGGTTCTGCAGCCGTTGCTGCTGGCCTACCGCAATCATCTGTTGCTGCTTTATTGAAGAGTATGAAGGGCGCAACTGCCCTGACTGCACAGGGTAAGGGTATACCTGGTGCGAATGCAGATATCATGAAAGCAGCATGGAGCGCCAGTTATTGGTCATACGCCAGGGCATACCAACATGGATGGTGGA
Organism: Ophiosphaerella herpotricha; assembly: GCA_028458525.1. NCBI lineage: Eukaryota > Fungi > Ascomycota > Dothideomycetes > Pleosporales > Phaeosphaeriaceae > Ophiosphaerella > Ophiosphaerella herpotricha. The sequence continues at coordinate 184,097 of JALNQK010000043.1, forward strand.
GCGTTGTGCCGTTCGTAGCGTTAGCAACTATTAGTGTTGCTTACATGAAGGGTGTGAAGGAACTTATGACCGAGAAGGTAGAAGCAACAGTCGAACGAGAAAGCGATGATGAAGCAATGAAGATGGAGAAGGCATGATTGGTGTGTTGTTGGAGAGGCACTCATACCGTTCCCGTATCGTTGCGAGGCCCCCATCATAGTATCAGTGAAGCATATTCAACACTTCAACACCATTTAAGCCAGAGTGACCATGCCAATTGGTAAATATAGTTACTTTTACCGAATAAACAATCGAGTTAATACATTTTATGCATCACTCACAAGATTCTATGACTTGATCAAAACCATCGGAAATACTGATGCTTGAAAACAATTGCCAGTTAGCAAATAGTGTATATTTCATAGTTGTAGTAAACCACTTTAGCCAAAAGATACTTGATTGCCATTGCCATCACGAATTCGCTTACGTCAGCACTTGGCACAATTCTTTTCGGAATGGCCCTCGCATCTTATGCATCGAGGTTCCCCAACATCTCGAGTAAAACTCAAGATTTCTCTCCCGCTCACGCCGAAAGTAGAAATTAAGCCTGAATGAGGGTTGTAGCGGAAGTCGGGTGCTTTTAAAACTTATACACTTGTACACTGTTTTGTCTGGATGCTACGACGACTGAGACGCTTTCTGAAGTCTTCTCTTTTTGTTCTTCCTTTCTTACTCCTTATTGGCATTTTATACCACCCATCGCAAATATTAGAGAATACGATGCCTTCAGCTTCTTCGCGTTCTCCTGAAGAGGTCGCGACTGCTCTACTTGCAGATATTGGCCTTCAATTACAGCAATTGAAGGTCATACAGTCTCTCTGGGCTGGCTATGGCCAGATATGTCATATAACTGCCACACTCGATACAAAGCTCGGTGGTTCGGCGGAGTCTTCGCGTTCAGTTTCAGCAGACAATTCCAACGCTGTGACCCCACAGGAGAGGCAGTCTTACATCCTCAAACTGATTACTCCGCCACGAACCCGAGCTGATGACGAAGGCCATGCAAGAAAAATTTTGAGTTACCAAGTGGAGCAGTACTTTTACACTCACCTTGCTCCTCAATTACCGACAAGTGTACCAGTCGCAAAATGCCTGGGTAGCATCAATCAACATCATGCTGACGGTACGTCAACAACAGCAATACTTCTCAACAATCTCAAAGAGCAGTTTCCTGTCGCAGGAGAGAAGCGAAATGTTCTTTCACCTACACAAGTCAACGCCTCGCTCGACTGGCTGTCTAACTTCCATGGCTTTTGGTGGTCACGCGTCAAAGACCTGAGCAGGTCTTCACTCGTTCTTCCACCTCTTGAGGAGGTGCAACGGGATAGTCATAGTGATTTTCAAAAGACAGTATGGCTTAACGGCGGGTACACATACCTGGCCACAAGACGACAAGAATATGCAAGTCTGGCTGAGGATGACGACTCCGAATGGAGCGCGCTTCTCACCACTCCATCAAAAGGCCAAAATCTATCCATTTCGGAGAGCATCGCCGCACTTCTTGCTCCTGCAGCTACTAGCCCATCAACAATAGGCCGTTATGAAACCCTCATCCATGGAGACGTCAAGTCTGAAAACCTCTTCACCAGCAAGTCTGGAGAAGAAGTTGCGTTCTATGACTTTCAATACACCGGGCTTGGCCTTGGAGTTTGTGATCTAGCGAAATTATTCACGTGCTCTGTTCCATTGCATATGCTTGTGACCGACGACGATATACCCCGCGAATTGCCTATGCAGGACGGTGAAAGGAAGTTATTAGAGCGTTACTGGAAGCGACTGAGGGATATAGGAAAGCGAGAGTACGATTGGCCGATTTTCTTATTGCATTGGGAGATGGCACTGGTAGATTGGTTACGCTTTCAAGCGAGCTGGGGCTTTTGGGGCAACACAGAATGGCTAGAAGCAAGAGCGCGGAGCATTTTGAGTGATCCTGACTGGATAAAAGCAATTTCAGGGGCCTTGGGTAAGCCAGAAGTGGAGGTGTAGGCCATAGTGCCAGGTCAGTATATTTTGTCGCTAGGTTCCGTGACAATGTAACATCGATGACATGGCCTATTTAACATTGAATTGCATCACATAACAACAGGCTGTCTTCGCAGTCTTACGCTTACTGCACAATTGATGTCGAAGGTATTCAAGAGGTAAAGACTATTTCCACTTTGCGTCATGGCATTGCACCTATGTTTCCCATCGAGCTGCTTCCCGAAAACCATGTCCTCGTACAACCAGAATATCGAATCTTGGAGATCTACAATAACAAGAACGGTAGATTTCATACTCCCTGGACGCAGAACACTGACAGAAAACCTGGCCCCGGAAACCATCAATATTCCAATCTCGATAGCACATCGTTCACGGTACCTTCGCAACGTCCTCGCACAAAAAACTTGGAATGAGCCTGGCGAGCGAAAAATCAGGCTCGATAATGCTGACCCAGCAGGATTCAAGTTGTACATTCAATGGCTAAGAACAGGGTATATCCTATTTGGTGCTATGCATGTTCCCAGGCCACCGGACGGTGCCCTGCTGCGCGATTGTGTCGATTTGTTCTTCGCGCATATCCTAGGATCGCAATTTCAAGAGCCAAATTTTCAGGACTACGTTATTGACACCATGGAGCGACTTTTGGACGCATCGCAAACACCAGACGTTCAGTTTCTGGGATCTGTGTTGCTGGAAAAAGGCGTTGCTGATGTTCTGAGGCAATTTGTGATTGATAGGATGTTTGCCGTGGAGAAGAAGATGCTGCGCTTGATTAAATGTTCTGTCAATGAGTCAGGAAGTGGGAGACAGAGTGCGGTGGGGTGTGAATATCATGTTCATGAGGCCGGGAAATGTTACAAGAATTTGCGTCGAGGTGATGGACATATGAGCGCTGTGAATATCACTCGAGCAACTCGCAACATATTCAAGGAGCGAACGTTGAATGTGACCGCTTCCGAGCTTCATGTACGCCAAAAGATGTATCCTTCATCCTCAACATTGTCAAGCACATATTCTGCACATAGAAGTGCCATCCACGACAGAACGGGTAAACAGCCACGCTGTTTAACGCAGTATTATCAGGAAGAAAGAGTTATCGAACGAGACCAAACTACCCCAAACCTGCACTTCGAGAAACCACTCCCTAACATTCCTCCTCTAATTTCCGGGTCACATGCAAGCTCACCTCTATCAAATTCCTCAAGACGCCCATCCTTTATAGAATTCCCACCAGCGCCATACATGAACAGCGCCGCCAACCACGCCAGAATCGAAGCCATCAGCGCACACCAGCTTGCTCTCGAATGTCTCGAGCGTTTCGCGCCAAACACCACTCTAGGGCCCAACTCGGGTCTGGAAATACCGCAGAACCATATCCCTACACCCAATTTCGTAGTTGACTACGTCGAGGGCCCTAGAGTTACGGTCTCAGAGCCTTCATCATCGAATAGATCGAGAGAGATTCCGCTCAGGCGATCGTCGTCGCCACAGAAGAGGCGTGGGAGCGGAGCCACGAGTGCGGCGAGCCAGGCACACGGCGGGAGTTGCTGGGGCAGGAAGAGCTTTGAAAGTAGAGTGTCGCACTTATGTCCTGATGTGCAGCACCAGCATACAGTTATGCCAGATCGCTACCAAGTGCTCGCGCATGATCATTTGGAAATGCCTAGTGTTCGGTCGCAAAGGTTAAGTCCCGCTTTATCTCGACAAGTCAGTCAGCATTCTCGTCGTCAGCAAGACTATGAAGGTCCACAGGTTGTGGCTAGAGAATCGGTTATCAAACGTAAGCCTGCTGCTCCACGTGGTCTGGACTGGCTCTCACAGTACGATAGCGTGAATTCTATGATGAGTACACCAGTTATGGTTGGTGAGCGATCAAAGAGGTCTAGGCTTAGAGACATGTTTCAAAGGGAGAGTGTATTTGGTAGAGCGGAGCATTGGCGAAAGATATGGCTAAGGTAAAAAACAGCGCCGATGTTATGGTGAGTACCGTGGAATAGAGATGGACCGACTCTTGTCAAACTTCTGATAGATACCTTCGCATATTTCAGTACTAATTACTAAACTCATAGTGTGCTATGTGTTTCCTTGTTAGGTGGTTCATCGCAGTTATTTTGGGTTCCAACTAAATATGCCTTGATGATGATAACCTTGGCACAGCTTCATATAAGGCACAAGATGACTTAAACCTTCTTAAATAGAAGTGATGATCGATATCATATGCCTTCATGTAACAATCAGCTTCATCATCCAAACGCCAGCCTCAACGATAGGCAATTTAGCTCAGGTGATTGCGGGTACCTGCTTCTGTCAGCAGAGTAGGTATTTTTAGAGACAGTTCTCAATCTAATGCTGAGACTATTGATGTCCAAAATAAAATAATCAAGTAGGCTTAGTCAATCTTATTGTCAGAAAACTTGATATACTAGTTCTTCGTCATATTGGATAGCCCTTTCTCGTTGTCATTTTCGGTGCGACTAGATTCTTGACGTAATTTAAGATAGAACACAACGACTCCGAGATGCTGCTGACAGAACATCGTTAAGCGGTGCAACAAACGCAAGAACGTACCTTGGCTCCAGATATTCGACAATACCGCAGCCTCTACCGAACCCGTCTTATCCTTCGCATCCTCTCGTTTGCAACATGCGTTGCTATTGAGGCTGTCCTCCTAGAGTCTATCGTAACGTATAACAAGACGAAGCACTTGAGAAACACTTTTCATGATGGAAGTGGAAGTTTCCCGGTGTGGCCAGAAAACTCGAAGCCGCTTCCAGCATCCTTGCTTTTAGGAGCTGCACTCGTTGCAGGACTGTTTAGCTTGCTTCTTATTGTTGCAAGTTTCCACAAGAGTGTAGGTTTCATGGCAGAGAATTCTGAGGTCATGCTGACAGCTGGGTAGGTAAGACGAATGGCCGAGACAGGAAATGTAAGCACTATCATCGTCTCCTGCATTTGCTTGGTAGCGTGGATAGTTGTCACAGCGTATTACGGATCCTGAGATACAAGGGAGACCAATTGGGATTTGCTGTGAGGCCCTCGATCGATCGTCCTCAAAAATTATGCTAAAAGTTCTGTAGCTCATGGAGTTGCACGCATCAGGACCCAAAGTTCGATTATCATGATATTGACTTCAGCGAAAAACGTACCAAGATGGTAGGTACTTCCTAGGCTTGTGTGAGTTTAACGCTCATCTTCATTTAGCGTTTCGCCTTTTGGGCCGGTGTCAAATTGGCTGGATTGGAGGCTCTCAATCTACTCGCATTTTTCGTATGGTGGCTACAGGTGCGACAATCCCATAGATATAATAAGGTAGAGGGTAATGGCAGCCCTAAATGGGCCGGGGATATAAACTTGGGAGGGTGGTTCGGCTTAGGGCTCTGATAAGGGTACAAGAAGGTAAGTAAAAATATATTTAGAACAAGTTAGAAATATACTAGGAATATGCCTAGGTAGTACTTCTGCTTTGTTTAGAATTTCATTTTACCATGGCCAGATGACATGCATCCATAGAGGGTTGGCTAGTGCCGAGCATAGGTAAAAGAAGATAACGCGCTGACGTCATCATAGTATTTCGTTCTGGTTCAATATTCATCACTATCGACAGTCTCATTTGAATTATTAACATTGAAACTTATAGCTCTAAATATCAGTGGACTTGACTAATAACGATGACGAGTCAGCCCGCAATAGTCAGGGCAATGCAGGCTGGACCGACCGACCCCACAATGTCTCAATACCTCGGCGAGTCACGACGCGATCGAACATGGGGACCAAGTGCGGGGTGCCGTTAATCGTACATCGTCATTGACGAACCTCAGGCGCATATCCGAATCTTGGTCAACTTCAACAGATCTAGCAATAACATCTGCCTGGCAATCGACAGTAGCAGGCCCAAATCACGGCGACATCATGACTGACCCCAAGAACACTGCAGGGCAGCGCTTGACCCAAATCAAGGACTTCCTAACAATGAACAAAACTGCGACTACTATTCCCTGGGATCCGGATTGCACAAAATTTCCCACAAGGAAGGAATTGCCTGAAATTCCTGGTGCACCAGCGGAGGCTGCGTGGACATGGGGCGAGAGTGACTATGTACATCCGAAGAGCAAATGTCGAGAACAAGAGATTGACAATTGATATAGATCGGCCGCTTGAATCTCCTCACTCCAACTCGAGTAGCAGCCGCCGGAAAAGAGATCAAAACTGGAGAAATCGTGCCCGTGAAGTATACCATATCAACTCACCCAATCACGATCCAAGCTGATTCTACCACAGCCTCCCCTTAAACGTCCCCAACCAACCCGCCTTCGGCCGCGAAACCTTCAAACACGAAATCAAAACCATTGCCGAAGGCTACTGCTACGACGACCTGTACACCCTCAACACGCAAAGCGGCACCCAATGGGACGGCTTTCGCCACTTCGCCCACCTACCCTCCGGCTCCTTCTACAACGGCGTACTTCTCCCTTTCCCCCCATATCCCACTCCCAAACTCACATTCCCCCCCTTAGACCAAAGGCACCGACATCCTCGGCCCCGGCGCAAACCACAACTGCTCCATCCACCACTGGGCCACGCACGGCATCGCGGGCCGCGGCCTTCTGCTCGACTACCGCGGGTACGCGCACAAAAAGGGCATCAACTACGACCCCTTTGACTACTACCCGATTTCTTTTGAGGAACTGTACCTCTGCGGCAAAGACCAGGGCATCGACATTCGGCCGGCGGCGCAGGGCGGCGATGTACGCATTGGCGACATGTTGTTTGTGCGCAGCGGGTGGAAGGAGGCGTATGACTCGAAGACGGAAGCGGAGCGGGCGAAGGCTGCGTTGAGGCATGGGAGTGGCAAGGATGGGGAGGATGGGTTGAGATATGCTGGGGTGAGTCAGGAGGAGCGCATGTTGGATTGGCTGCATGATTGCTATTTTGCTACGGTTGCGGGGGATGCGCCGGCGTTTGAGGCGTGGCCGACGCATCAAGGTATGTTGTTTGCGCGGAGTGTATGGGAGTCTGTTAGTTAACTTGGGTAGATTACCATCTTCACGAGTATATTCTTGCGTTGTGGGGGATGCCGTTGGGCGAGATGCTGGATTTGGAAAAGTTGGCCGTGACGTGTCGCGAGAAGAATAGGTGGTTTTTCTTCTTTACGTCGGCACCCGCGAATTGTCCTGGTATGTCTTCGTTTGAGAATGAGAGAAGTGTGGCTAACGAGTCCAGCTGGTGTGAGTTCCCACGTCAACGGGACAGCCATCTTTTAAACATACAACAGTGCGTAAATCAGACAGAATCAGCAAGAATCTTCTTCTCCAAAGCTCTATTTCTCACTGCTGCTTGTCTGAATCGTCCTCCCCATCCTCATACCCATCCAAGCCCCCCTCCTCCAAAGCCTCCTCCAACAATCCCGCCACCCTCCCATTATCCAAGTCCGCAAAGGGAATATGCGTACTACCATTCCCCAACATCACCACCCGTGCATTTCCTCCAAACTCATTGATCAGCCCCGCCACCCTTCTCGACTCCACCACAGATGTCATATTCTCCGCGCGGTGGTCTCCCCACACAAACTGCACGATCGCCAACTTTGCCAACTTCTTAAAGTCCACGAGCGGCACAACGACAGGGCCAAAGCCGCCGGGGCCAGCAGTGGTGTTGAGTGTGTCTGGGAACACGTAGCCAATGCTTTCGTACGCAACAATGCCCCTGATATTCGAGCTATTTGCTTTGGTAGCCGTGAGTTGGGCGCGCAGACCGCCGGCGGAATTGGTTAGGTAGACGATGTTGTTGCCAATGCGGCCTGAATCTGCGGCGATGGCAGCGGCATCGCTATGCAGGTCGACGTTGGCGCGGGTGTCGTACTCGACGTAGCGGGCGCTGGTCGCCTGGCGCCATGCTGCTTCGTCCCGGGTGGGGAATTGTACGCCGTCCCACCAGATGGGATATCCGGGGCCGAAGTTCCAGGCCACAAAGTTGACTTGATCTTGGTAGTTTGGGGTGTAGGTTGTGGGCTCACAGGCCCAGTTTGCGCGGCCGACGCGGGGGCCGTCCCAGAGGTAGACGGGGTAGTTGCGGCGAAGAAAGATATCTTTGAAGCCGGGGCCGCCGTCCCAGCGGTTTTGCCAGACTTGGGTCGACGATGAGTGCCACATTACAATGCTGGTACGGCGGGGTCGCCATGGAATAAAGTACTCCATGTATCCATGGTCGCAGGAGAGAGTTGCGTTGCGGTTGGTGGGCGAAGTGATGGTCTTTCCGCCGATTTGAAATCCACCACTGTGAGACAGGATGATCGGTTTTTGAGGGCGAAAAGGCTCAGTGAGCGCTATTGAGGTGAGGGCAAGCAGAATGGTTGAAAGTTCTAAATACATGTTGAGAACGAATTGGCTTTTCCCTTGTATGCGCCACACTGTGGGGGAGCTTTTTATATCGACATTGCGACACTACCTAGCAATAGAGGCAGACAGACAAATACCGAGCAACAAAGCACTACTTCGCCCCGCAATTTCCATCTATCGACTTGAGTAATCAATAGTATTGTGCATTCTGCAGCATCGCCAAAAAATCGTTGCGGGTATATCTAAATGCAAGGATGTTCAACTCCGGCAACATGGGAATCTATTACAGTAAGCATACGCCCCAATCCACCACTGCCGAACCCAAAACAGCTTTTCAGCGGCGAAATCAATACCATTAAACCTACCCGAACATTGATTCTCCCTAACTTGTTACACTAGACGTCGATTGCTCCCTCGTTGACCTCACTGCCACTGTATGCGTCTTATCCGTCTGTGGTCGATTGAAGTCCAATTCCCAGAACATGGGCAACATGCGCTTTTCCGTCTCATGCGGGACTGGTCTCGCCATAGGATGATCCCAGTAACAGCCTGGGCGAAGAACTGCGTACACGCTTATATCAAACGAGCCCCATCCATGACCTCGGAATGCAAAGGGCGGTTGCGTACATATGTGGTGGGAATTACGGAAACTTTGGTGCTGGTGGGCCGGTTAGCTAGGGTGTTATGTTGAAGAGGGCGTACCTACGATGTAAATATGAACTTTTTCGACGAGGTCAGGGTTGGATACTGTGAGGAAGAAGGTGTAGGCATGGAGGCCCGGCCGCCGTAGTTCGTACGTGTTACCGATGATGATAGACATTTGAAGAGGGGCGGGAAGGTGTTGGGATTGGAGCAAGGATTCTGCAGGCTCGGTTCCTGACATGCTGTCGCAGCACGGTTTACAGAACCCCGGCGCCCCTTCTGCGGTCGCTAGGCCGCTGATTAGAGTGACTTCTTCTTCGACTTGTTCGGCGGTCGGTCTGTGTTCAGGATCTTTTTGCATCATGCTTCGTACGAGCCCCATTAGGTGATCGTCAGCGTTGCTTCGAGATGCGATATGTTCTCGACTGAACCACATATTGATGTGATCAATATTGGCTTGGAATGACCTATCATTCTCACATCTGAGCTTGACTGTCTCTTCTAAACAGTAACCAACACTCAGTGTAATGATTTCCAGAAATATACAGCCCATGGAAAAAATGTCAGCCGCCCGACCGCTTGGAGCATATACTGCAACCTCTGGCGCAAAATACTTTGGGGTACCGCGTTCTCCATTCTCAGTCGCACTTGTTGTGAGAATAGAGAAGTCAGTAGCGGTGCCGAAATCAGCCAACCAAAGCCCGTCAGACGAAAGGAGAATATTTGATGGCTTCAAGTCTTTGTGCTTGATTTCTTGCTTGTGCAGGTAGGATACTGCACTTGCAATGCATCCCATTGTCCTCCCAAGAAATATTTTGGCTTCAAGGCGTGCTGTCTCCAGAGAGGATGTGGAAATACCGAGGGCTTGAAGTCTCGCTTGACGCTCACTGATTTGTTCTGATGTCTCTTCCGTGGCTTCTTGGTCTATCTGCATTTGCTCCTGGTTCTGGGACGGTTTCTGCAACCAGTCGACATCCTCAAGGAGATTAGCAAGATCGCACGTGGCTACAGGCCAAAGCAACAAGCCCAAGAATTGGCCATGGGTGTATGTCCCAACTAGTCTAATGACATGTTGATGCTGCAATCGCTTGATAATTTCGATTTCTCGCCGCTCTCGATGGCCAACTCTTCTAGTGCAGTATTTACGTTTCCAAGCCAGTGCGATACCGCTGCATGTCGTTTCGTAGACGCCTCCGTGCATACCATAGCCTAAGAATCGGCCTTGTATTAAAGGAAGTGCCTCGTGTTTGGCGTAGTCCACATGCGAGGTCCCTCGACCTGACCAGTCGAGCGGTACTCCATCAATGAGCTCGCATGGCAAAGCTGCCGGGTCAGCCGAGTCAGAAGATGTTGAACCCCATGATAGTGAAGAATTCAACGACATTGCGCTAATTGGGTGGGTCAGGGTCGGTTTATCACCACCGCCTCGGAGACGAGGTTTGGCCTTGATGATGCGGGGCTCCAGCATCCTGAGCCAGAAATACGCTCCGAATTTAGCTCGCTTATCCCAATACATCCCTCGTCAATCAAGTAAGTAAAACCGACCTAGCATGTTCCTCATTGAATAGCCAAATTCATATTAAAATGTATCTCAATAGTATTCATTACAGCATTCATTCCAACGTCATCTACACAGTAGTATTGACGCTGGAATTGCTCAACTATCCACATCTCAGTTCAGTGCCAAGGAGATCTCGTAGGTAACCATGATAAAAGTAAAATGGTTGCGATCGCCTAATACAGTATATCCTCCATCCTATGACCATCCTCAACCTTGTTCTCATCGGCATCGATTTTGAATTCTAAGGCTTGGCCGTGAACGCCGTGTAGAGCTTGATCATGGCCCTCGTCTAAACCATTGAAGAGGATGTCATTAGCTGCGTCTTCTTCCATCTCTGCTCTCGATCGAATCTGGCCAGTCAATGTACTTGAGAACTCTTCGGCGGCTCGAAGTTCTGGAGTGCTACGTCTAGATCCTTGGACAGCAAGGCTGTCGGCGGCAAGGTTGCCCGGATGGTTGGCGTGTCCTTTGAGCCACTTGAGTTTCGTTGTTGCCTTGCACATCTCTCGTTCGCGGATCCTGGTGATGATAGGCTCAATGAGGTCCCGGTTCTCGACATCCTTCCCAGAAGACGATTTCCAGCCTGTCGTTTCCCATTTGGGGAACCACTCTGTAAGACAACGGATAGAGTAGTATGAATCGGTATATATCACGGCGTCGCGATCTATTGGTATGTGATCCAGTGCTCGGGCCACCGCTGTGAGCTCTGCTCGTTGGTTGGTTTGCCTAGTTCCTCGCAAGGCCTCGGACACATTTCTACAGTCGTTGTCAATATTGGTACGTGATTGGACATTGGTAGACACGGACCTTGCATCATTGGGACCGAAGTACACCCCAACACCAGCAACAGCGCCAGTTCTTCCGTTGCCCAATGCGCTGCCATCAGTATATACAATGATGGGGCCGTTGGAGTCACCTGTTGGCTGCCGTTTTGTCGCAATGGACTCCCCATGGGTCTTTGGTCGGATAGCACCGCTTTCTGGGTCAAGCTTGATGGTAGGATCAAAGCCGTCCTCTGCATCTAGGGGCAAAGGCCCAGTACCGGGTTCCCAATCGCCATTTGCAAGGGCAGATGGAGTGGCTTCTTTCTTCCTTTGTTTCCTAGGAGGGCTATCTTTGCTGTCTTTCCTAGCTGCTACAGAAGATGCTTCTGAGAGGTCTCGCAGACTTGTTGAGGCACTCGCGCCGCGCTGGAATTTATTCACGAACATTTGAGCCTCTTCGCGAGTTTCAAAACTCTGCTGTTTGGCGCCAGGGCAATTTTGAATTTGGGCTTGTACGGTGGGCCAATCCGCGTAAACACCAGGTACGTGTCCGATGGCTACGCCGTAGAATTTGCTGGGCTTGGATGCCTTCTTACTCGAGTTGTCTAGGCCATTCATGAAGGCTTCTGCCTCTGTGAGGGTGGTGAAGCTCTTGTCTAATACATGTTAGTCTAGTTTCGATATAAAACCAGGGTGAATATTACAAACAGCACTAGTGCCATCTGTCTGCGCCTTGCAATCGTCCCAGCTGTGGTAAATGCCTGGCATTCGACCGACCCTGACAGCATAGAACTTGGGAGAAGTTTTCTTCCGTTTCCCACCCGATGTATTTGAAGTCACTGACATGCTGCCGGCCATTATATCGTCTTTTGCCAACTGGTTGCGTGAGTCAAGGAATTGTTGTAAGTGGGGTGGCAAGAAGAAAACACTTTCGATATGAAGAGGGTTTTTGGCGAGGGATCTACGAATGGCATATGGCCAAGTGCGTTGGGTTGAGGTTCTGTTTGCGAATAGGTGAGTGAGAACGGGTTAGCCTAGCCAGGTCAAGACGGACCTGACAGGAAGTAACGCGCAGCAAGACGCGATACGGCCTATTAGTCGCCTTTTGCTATGTCCCATGTAGCAGTGGCATGAGGAGGGTGTTATGTCTTGGTGATTCACAAGGGCAAGTATTCGTCACCGTCGCGCTGCCCTTTGCCAGTCACCTCGCCATTGCGGGGAACTTCGGAGGTGCTTGGACCACCTAGAAGCCAAGGGCACAAGTCTATGACTTCCAGAATGGCACTTGGCTAGGAAGAGTACAGTAATGAGTGACATTTCTTTCATATAGAATAATGAATAGAGTACGCTTCCACACTGTGTGATAGATGATGCAAGTAGGGGAAGGGGAGCGTTGTCACAAGACTCGGCGTGATGTGCTAGCTTTCCGAGAGCTTGCCTGCCCTGCCTCCTCCATCCTCCCGATACATGCCATAGCTTCGTGCTTGGGGCGCAACACAAGGTCCCTGGGCTGACCATGTTTGAAGTAAGACTGTCACCTCACAAAATACAGGCAAGTGCAGGCAAGTACAAGGCTCATTTCACGGGTATAGGGACGCCACGTAGCAGAGCAGTACCGGCTTCGTGCGCACCGAGCGCAGTCGGTGGTATTGACAGGCCCAGAGCTTGTCGAGATCCGGGCAGCACAAAGAACGTTTGAGGGGGCTTACGTGCGCACCGCAATCGGCCAGTTCTCGTTTGCGCTCATTGTGCTGAAGATCTTTACGGCTGAGTTCTACTCGATTGGGGCTCTGTTTGCCGTGTACGGGGCAGGTATTCTATTCATCAGTCTGTTTAGGCGGCAGCAAGGCAAGTGCGGCGTTGGTGAAGACGATGCAGAGGACTAATAGCGGACGAGCAGGAAACAAGCAGTTCTTCTCCGAGGTCGGCGAAGATGGACTGAACCGCAAGAAGTTCAGGACGAGTGGCAATGTTGTTTCGGTGTTGACGGCGCTGAGCATTTCAGCGTACGTCTGTCTGATGGTGCTCACGCTGAGACTGGCGACGTGAGGGCCCAGCACGCCATGGTCATGTGATGTCAGGCCACGACTGCCGTGGCATCGGTGTCGGTCGGGCTGGCGAGATTAGGGAGAAATGGCAGTGAGGCAGCCTGGGCAAGGTGCGTAAGCTGGTAGAGGTGAGGTGACGACTGCCTGGCGGGCGCGGTGGGTGAACAGGATAGCCGGGTGTTTTGCGGCGTCCTGGGGTGCTTTGGCAGCGAGAGCGTGTGCGAACGATTGGCAACCAGGGCAAGCCTGGCAATGAGATTAGGTGCCACGCTGCCTCGTGTGAAGGCCCGGTAAATTGTCTAGATATAAGAACAGCGTGCCAGGCCGTCCGCCCCGATGTCTTGTCCACTCGGCCACCGCTTTCTGACGACGATCCATCGCTCCCGCGGGAGGGAACAGACAGACGCTGCTAGCCAACATGCCCGGAGCAGAACAGCCATCGCACCACGGCCCCGAGACGTGATAAGAAGACCGCTTCGCCTCTCCTGCACGACGCTGCCAACCCGAATCCAGTCCCGTGACCCGCCTCCGCCGTCGCCGTGGGCTTGGCGCTCCGTCATCAGACATGGCGGCACCCCTGCCGCATGCAGTCTCGCTCTCCCACGCCCGCTCAGGCTCAGCATCCCACCGCCGGACCTCGCCACATTCTCTGTACGCGCGAAACGTTCTGATGAACAGTCTCGGCCGCCCTCCTCCTGCTGCCGCCGCCCACCACGCCGCCAAACCCGCACCTGCGCCCGCCTCTACGCCCGCCTCTGCGCCCACGCCCGCTCCCTCCGCGCCCTCGCCGCCCACCGCCGCCATTCCGTTTTCGGCTCCGCCCAAGGGTGTCCTGGACATCAAGGGCCTCGCTGCACGCCATGGCGAATTGAAGCCCCCGCCTGCCGCGCCCGGCCATGCGGCCGCCAAAAACGGCGTGGGCGTGGCCCTGAGCGACACCCCCGCGCCCTCGCACCCAGGCAGCCCGCGCGACACGCTGACGCGCAACAGCTCGGCCGCCTCCACGCCGCGCCTGCGCCCGACCACGCTCGACATCCCCGGCCTCACAAAGTCCAAGGTGTCGCCCGACGGCAAGATTGCCCAGCGCGATGTCGGCTCCAAGCTGGTCATCGTCATGGTCGGCCTGCCTGCGCGTGGCAAGTCGTACATCACCAAGAAGATGGCCCGCTACCTGAATTGGCTGCAGCACGACACCAAGATCTTCAACGTCGGCGAGAAGCGCCGCACCGCCGCCGCCTCCAGCAGCTTTCGCCTGTCGCAATCCGCCCTCGAACAGCACAAAGACTGCCCCGCCCAAATCGCCGCCAAAATCCTTATCAACGGCGAGTCGGCGCAAAGCAGCACCGTTGACCCGCTTACCCTGCCGGACCCGCTGCAACACCTCGACAGCGTTGCCGTCGAGGATGGCCACGATGCTGCCCATCCGCGCGTCCAAGTCACGTCGCCCAGCCCCGAAGCCCCCACGCCGAACCAGGGCGACGAGGCCCAGCATGACAACGACCCTATGGACCAATCCGCCAGCTTCTTCGACCCCAACAACACGAGGGCCGCTCAGATCCGCGAGCAGTGCGCCATGGAAACCCTCGATGATCTTCTAGACTACATCCTCAAGGGCAGTGGCTCTGTTGGCATCTTCGACGCCACCAACAGCACGCTTCAGCGCCGAAAACAGATCATGGATCGCATTCGCGCACGCGCAGGCCCAGAGCTCAACGTGCTCTTCGTCGAAAGCGTATGTCGCGACCAGAACCTGCTCGAGTCCAACATGCGCCTGAAGCTCTCTGGGCCCGACTACCAGGACAAGGACCCCGTCGCTGCCCTTGAAGACTTCAAAAAGCGCGTAGCCATTTACGAGAAGAACTACGTACCTATTGGCGACTACGAGGAGGACAACAACATGCCCTATGTCAAGATGGTTGATGTCGGCCGGAAGATGATCTCCCACCAGATCAAAGGCTTTCTTGCTGGACAAGCCGTCTTCTACCTCCTCAACTTCAACCTCGCGCCTCGCATGATCTGGATCACCAGACACGGCGAGTCAACGGATAACCTCGCTGGCAGGATTGGTGGCGACTCTGACCTCAGTGAAAACGGAAAACGGTATTCCAAAGCGATGACACGCTTTGTCGACCGACAACGTAAAGACTGGGCCGTCCGCCAGGCCGACAAGATGGCCAACACCCACTTCCCCCCGGTGCCCGGCGACCACACCCCACCCAACCCCTATTTTAGCAACGACTCAGATCAGCAAAACTTTTGCGTCTGGACCAGCATGCTCAAACGCGGCATCCAATCCGCTCAACATTTCTGCGACGAAGACTACGAAGTCAAGCAAATGCGCATGCTTGACGAGCTCAACGCCGGCGTAATGGAGGGCCTCACCTACGACGAAATCCGCACCAAGTACGCCGAAGAATACCTCCGCCGCCGCCGCGACAAGCTCGCATACCGCTATCCTGGCCCCGGCGGCGAAGGCTACCTCGACGTCATCAACCGCATTCGCCCCGTCATTGTCGAACTCGAACGCTTGACCGACCACTGCCTGCTCATCACACACCGTAGCGTTGCTCGCGTCCTTCTCGCCTACTTCCAGGGCCTCAAGCGTGAAGATGTTGCGGATCTGGATTGTCCGCTTGGTATGCTGTATCAGCTTGAGCCTAAGCCGTATGGCGTCGAGTTCAAAGCCTGGCGGTATAATCCTGACTCGGATGATTTCGACTACTTGCCTGATTACAAGTTGAGGCGCACCCAAGTTCCACCAAGTCAATTAGGGTTTGGATGAGGGGGGGGGGGGATCAAATCACTCTTTCTTGTATTGTTAGTTCGGGTAGATTTCTGGGTTGGATTCATTTCATGGCTTGTTTGCGTGCATTTGCTGGCGTCGCGGTTATATGGTTTGACTACGCAGTCGAGAGTGTATTGGTAGACGGATTTTGGTAGCCAAATCGATACTTTTGGACATGCTGAAATTCCATGCCTAAGTATGTGTATGTGATTGATTGATTGATTACTTTTGCCAACAACAAACTTGAAAACGCACATGATATTCGCAACCCTGCATCCACCCTCACGCCCCCCGCCTCGCAACAACCACACACGGCTCCCTCAAATGCCACGTCCGCAACCCCACGTCCCCGAGCACATCTCCCTGCCACAAATTCACATCGCCCTCCCCGCCCACACTCTGCTCCTCCCCACGCTCCGCCTCATCCGCCGTCGCCCCAACCTCAAACACGCCGCTGCACAACGCCACAACGCCCACCTCGTGCTCACACTCCTCACCAGGTCCGAGTAAAGGCAACTTATGCTGCAGCGTACCAGTCCATGAAAAGCGCTTGTCGAGATCGAGCGCGACACCATGCGGCACAGCCGAAAGGTGCGGCTGGACCCGAAGTAAAAGGTTGACGGGGCGCGCGCCGCGATTGCGCACGCGGGTGCACAGCGTGTAAAACTCGTCGACGTCGAGCTCGAACTTTACGCGGCTGAGGCGCGGCGCGGACGAGATGCTCATGGCGATGTGGATGTCGTCGAGGCGCAGCGCGGCCAGCATGCGCGGGGACAGCCGGATGCCGCGCATTTCGAGGGCGCCGGTGCGGCCGGTGGATTCTTCGGTCCAGGTGCCGTGGAGGCGGGCAAGGAGCGCGGCGCGATACCAGAAGGATTCGCGGGCGGCGCGTTCGGCTTCAGGGGAGATTTTGCTAGCACTGACAACGAATTGGCGTTGGTTGGCGGGGTTGAGGTGGGGGATTGGGGTGTGGGCGTTTTGGAGGTGGATTTTGGAGAGGATGAGAGCTATGCGGTTGACGTGGCCTGGTTGGATTATTTCGGTGATGGTGTAGGGAGGGCCGGATGGTGGGTCGGTGTCGTTGGAGGGGGAGGGCGGTTGGAGGTAGAGGGAGACGGAGAGCGGGTTGGGCCAGGAGTTGCGGAGGTCGAGGAGAAGCATGCAGTATTCATCGTGGGTTGGATCGCTCCCTAAATGCTGTAGCAAGGATTGCAAATGTGCCACGCTCTTCTCCGACGACTTCGATTCCAGCAGATTTGACTTGCCACTCCAAGCAAAGTCGTTTGACAGTGGGACAATATCCGGTCGTTGCAATTGCACGCTGGCGTTTACCGTGATGGATATGGGGATAGAAACCTGGCGTGTGAAGAATTTGTCGTCGATTTCTGATCGTCGTTTCCCCAAGTTGGCATAGTCGATTTGAACCACGGCATCCATGAGCCTTGTTCGACCAACAACCTCAATCGTAAAAGCCATCGTTTCGCCAGGTGGTATACGAATAGACTCTTCCTCAACATCCCTACACCAACGAAGAGATGGATAGTGAGCGAGCTGAATCTCGAGTTCGTGGAGTTCAGCAGGTGAAAGGTCTTTATTGGTTGTCGCAGCTTGAATAGCTGATGTCGCGGAGTCTTGAAACGTAATGTGGACAAAGTCAACAACAGTACTTTTGGACGTGTTCCTGACTGTGACTGTAAACTGTTTTCGTTCACCCTCGAGTACCATGAGCGAGGATTGCGGTAGAGAGATATCAGTGATTACAATAACGGGCTGATCAGGTATGACGCTAAATGTCAGCGACTCGGGTTTTGGCTCCGCTCTTGATGTTCGATCAGTTAATGGTGCTACCGCTGACGACGGCCGCGAGGTCGGAGCGCCTATGCATGCCTTTAGGCCCGTCGATTTCATCTTTAGCTCTCTTGTTGGCTTCCATGGATCTGGGAAAATGGGAAAGAGGCGCTCTCGACACCCAATGATCTTGATATAACAGCCGATAATCTTGATAGTTCCCGAAGATCGGGCTACTCCAGCTATCTGGAATTTTTGTGTCCTGTAAGGGCCTAGGAAAAAGCGTTTCTCCATGGCAGTAAACTCTGCGCCTTCCACAGCGATCCTCAATGAGTCTACTTCGAGCTCGAAGTCGTAAGGATTTTG
The DNA here is from genome assembly GCA_028458525.1 of Ophiosphaerella herpotricha. Taxonomy (NCBI): domain Eukaryota; kingdom Fungi; phylum Ascomycota; class Dothideomycetes; order Pleosporales; family Phaeosphaeriaceae; genus Ophiosphaerella; species Ophiosphaerella herpotricha. The sequence goes on from JALNQK010000043.1 coordinate 202,408, forward strand.
CAGTGCGATTACAAAACGATACTCCTCATTTGCCACGAGTATGGTCTCTGCCACACTGCTTTGGGGCTTTTTGACCCAAGGGTTATGGAGAAACGGGCCATCCGCACCCGAGGCCAATTTGAGCTCTGCCGAGCGATGATGTGTCAGGCGCAGTGCAAATGGCTCTTCCAATATAAACAGCCCCCGAACTAGAAAATCGTCCCAATATTCAGTCTCTTCATGCTGTAGACCTAGTTTATTCGCCGCAGCCACTGTTCGCGAGATGTTCGAGAACAGTCTAACCTGCTCATCTCTGGGAAGAGACACGAACACATCAGTACTATTTGGCTTTGGCGCGGTGCCGGGCCCAGCCATACGTAACAGCAATGCTGTAAAGTGCAGTACTCCATTGAAGTCTGGCAGTGCTTCACAGAAATTGAGGCACATTCGAAGTACCTCCAGCTTGAGACTCACGTTACCAAATGCCCGCAGCGACGACATCTGAATAATGTCTGCTATTACACTCTCGCAAGTTTCTCTGTTTGGTAACGCACTGGCTTGATCTTTGACTGCGATGAGTCTTTTCACCCGTGGCAGCGATTCCTTTGAAGCTGGAATTCCATAAATCCGCCCAAGTAGACCCAGAAATTCGTCAATACCACTCTCGAGCTCTCCTTCGCCCAAGTTCAATGCACCAGCGCTGGATGCACCCCCACTCACCATGTTGAGCGCCGCGAGGCCTGCAGCCGGATGAACGCCCATCTCTGCAGCACCTATTTTTCGAGCTTGCACAAGACCGGGAATGAGAGAAAGAATAAAATCTTTCATGATGATAGCCTTTTTTCTTTGCAGCCCAAGCGAGGACAGGACAGATGCAATACCAGCGAGTACAACTACTCGATCTGTAGGATTGATGCCGGACATCTCAACTGGTCCCGGCAGCGCGCGAAAAAGCATAGAGGCGATGTCATTTCGTGTTGGGTTCACGCTGAGTCGCGGAACCGAGAGCCTAGGCTTTTGGCGATACGGGGTGTTCAAAACAAGGTGCTTCAGTGTATCATCATCCATGTAACCAGCAGAGAGGTTGATAGCAGCAAGCAATTTTGAGAACCTAATAACACACTCAGAAAAGGCCAAGGGAGGCAAAGATTCGCCAGCGAAGTTTGACGCCCTGGTATACAGATTCAGTATCATATTAATCAGATCTGGAAGAAGAGAATTCAGTCTCTCAAGTGCAGCCTCGTGATTGGAAGTTCTTGGCGCTGCTGCTACATCTGCGGTGCTGCTTGTTGGTGTGTGCTGGGGTGATTTAGAATCCACGTTCTTTTCCGATATTGGGTAACACAAGGAAGGTATCTACGAATGTTAACATCCGATTCTTCCTTACACGATGACAGAAACAAACCTGGAAATCTATGCCTGACCATGCAAACAACAGCAAACAGACCATGATATGTTCGAGTGCCTTCGCATGCCAAAGGTGGTCACTGAAAGCACGTGCTCTGTTCGCGCCCTCTGTGAGTTCCCTTATTGCCTCATGCCATTGGCCTGCAGACATGTATAGTGTACCAACTACAATACTTATTCGACCACGCCCCTTGTTCCTTGCGCGTTCACCTACACCCCCTGAACCGAAGCCATGGATTGACACTCGATTGGATGCAGTGTCTTTGGTAGCTGTGCTGGGCTTTGATGGATTGTTAGTTGTTTGATGAAGCACGTTTGCTGCGTTTACACCAGAGATTTCATCAAATGTAGTGGGTGGTGTACGTGTTCCTTGTGTACCAGGTGACGCAGCTCTTGGGTCGTCTACTGATAGCGGCCCTCCCGACGTTGAGGGCAGGACTGGCATAGACATTCGATGGTCTTTTTGTGAACCTGAAGAAGGCGTTTCCGGTCTGCTATTATTTAGCGTTTGTGAATTCCGCCGGGAAAACTGTGATGTTGAAAAGTCCGAATTGGCCCAGGAAGGTGTAGTCCCTGCGCCCCCGTTTTGTGATCCAGGCGAAGCAACTGTTGGCAAGGCTTGTATTGATCTTGCTAGGGTCGTCATTTCCGCAAGAAGAGTTGCGGTCAGGTCACACATGATAGTTTTCATTGTTGTTGTTTTCAGTAATGATGCTGGAGGAACGAAAACTGTCTCAGAAGGGAGACGTGGGTGAGGACCACGTGGTTCCGAGTCAAACATCATCAAACTGTGGAGATATGCTCTTGGAAACCGTTCATTAACATCTTCCATAGCATCTGCAATCTCCCTCACATCGTTCTCCTGGGCATGTGCATCATCAGTCGTTGCAGGAGAGTCCTCAGAAGCACGTGATTGACCAAGGCATGGATATTCTGAAGCATCTCCAATGCCGATGACCAAAAGCGGCTCTCGAAACTGCTCAAATGGTGACAAGGACAAATGGGATGCTGGTGGAAGCGAGGTTGAGAGATCATACAGAAGCGTTCCACTTGGAAAAGCCAAGGGCGAAAACATATCTATGCCATACCAAGATCAGCGAATGTGAGCCTAGAGGCAGTTTTTGAGGGTCTCGTACTCCTATCCGGCCGAGAATCAGGGCTGACATCTCCGAGCCGAATCAGGGACTGTTGCTGTAATAACTCGACAAAAGCCAAATAGCGTGAGCGCTTGATGCGGCCTACAGGAAGAAGAAGGGCCCTGATGCGCGCGGGCGCGATCGGGGACAAAGGATCAACTCCCATCGTGCCACATGGGGAGGCTTGTATTAGGAGGCCACGGAGAGCGATATTCTATTATTGGAAATAGCTGTCGTGATGGAAAGATGCATGATGTTTCGAATATTGGACGCTGAAGGGCGTTCCTCTGATTTGGCGGTGGAATGACTAAGCTGACGCTACACCGCCCCAAACAGGCCCCTGTAATTCTGATGCTCTCAGTCAACCTCGTCTTTGCCTAGACGCATCCTCCAACATCGTGACTTTGAGCGCCTGTGTCTTTTTGCCTCTTTTTTTCCCGTATAGATACGGTTGCGTATACAAGGGTGCTTCCTGACTCTTCTGGGCATTTCTGCACCATTGCCACTGCTAGGCTGAAGTCTGTATCGATTAACCACTCTCTTCTTTTCTACCTTTCTACATTTACACTGCCTTGTTGCTACATTCGCAGCGGTATTTTCTTAGAGTAGGGATTTTCATCTCGATAGCTGGAGCCTCCACAAAACTGCCACAATCATAAGGCCCTAGTTTGACCCGGACCATCCAGCATCATGGCAGCAATAGACTTCGCCCGGTTGCGAAACCAAACCATGGCCGATGGCCTAGATAGTGAAGTTACTGTCAACACGCGGGCTCTCATAGACAAAGTGCTTGCACGGTACTCGAGCGAGCACACGACTTTAAGGGAACTAATACAGAATGCTGCAGACGCCAAAGCAGATACTGTCACCATAAAATTTGAGACTGACCCGTCTTTAACAATCCCAACTCCACATGGAACCAATGAGTCTACTCTTTTGAAACACATCATCCAAAATCACACGATGAAGCGACTTGCTGTGACCAACAACGGGCAACCATTTACCACGGCAGATTGGAATCGTCTCAAAAGTATTGCTGATGGTAATCCCGATGAAACGAAAATCGGCGCATTTGGCGTTGGCTTCTACAGCGTCTTTGCTGACTGCGACGAACCGTTTGTGGTTTCCGGCGATAAGACGATGGCATTCTACTGGAAAGGTAATACCTTGTCTACAAAGATGGCCACTGTTCCAACTGAGCACTCTAATTCCAACACAACCTTCTTTCTCGACTATCGACAGGCGAACCAGGCATCACCCTCTTTCAACCCCTCTAAGCTTCCCAACATCCCAGATTTATGCCAATTTCTAGCGACTAGTCTGACATTTGTCGGACTGAAGTCCATCGAGGTGTACGTAGATGACTACGTAGTCGCATCTTTTTCGAAAAAGATATCAACCCCCGAGGAGATTGGATTACCGCCGGGGTTGAGGACCGAGACCGAAGGCGGCCTCATGCGTGTCACGCATATTACACGGCAGCAATCTCAGCTTGATGCTCAGTGGCCGAATGTTATTGCAACCGCCCAAATTCCTCCTAAAACAGTGGCAAACTTGATGCCACAGGAAGTTCAAAATGCTGGGAATTCGCTCAAAAGTTTCTTTTCTAAATTTTCGACGCCGTCTGTAGTACCGCCATCGAAAGTTTTTAAACCCCAGGTAGTAGAAAAGCCTATTGTTGACAACGAAGACATAGCGGGCGAATCGAAAGGGACAATCTTCCTGCAAGTATGCACTATTGAGGTTGCAACACGCGTGACCCGCAATTTTGCGGCTGAGATTGAGCGAGCAACAAAAAAAACCCCTCCAAAGACGACCAGAATCGCCCTTCTCACATCTCCGTACCAAGACCCTTCTTCCTCCCTTTCAATCGGATTAGGCAAGACAGAACAGCTGGCATCAAAGATATTTGCAGAGGTTTTACCGACAAAAGCGGGTCGTATCTTCATTGGCTTTCCAACAGCCCAGACCACTGGCTATCTAGCTCATATATCCGCACCCTCCCTTATCCCCACCGTCGAGAGAGAGAATGTGGACATGAATGCGCGCTACATCTCTACATGGAATAGTGAGCTATTGCGGGTGGCCGGACTGGGCTGCCGAATCACCTACATGGCAGAAATGGCAGGAATTCAAGCGCGTATGCAGGCAGAATCAGTTGAAGCGTTGATCCCAAGGGCTCTCTATGCATTCCGGCAGTATACAGCCAGCTCATCTCACCCATCGACCGTCTTAGGAGAAAAGATTGAGGGAGCTTTCTGGGGCTGTTCGAAGGAACACTCGATTGAAATTCTATCCACAAAGGGTGTCATGGCAAGTAATCGCGTACGCATGCCCGCTGAGACACTGAGTTTCTTGGGGGAGGTTCCAATGGTGCCCCAGGAGCTTGCCAATGCTGCTGTCACTTTCATGTTGAATCTGCATAATCGAGGCTTGATCTCAGAGCTCACCATGCAAGACATACGCCAAGGTTTAGAATCACGAGCACTTAGCGAAGATGAGCTCTGTGAGTTCTTGAAATGGTGCGGCTCTAAACTTGAGAATAGCGAACTGGATATTCCTGGCTCTCGCAGTCTCTTCGAGATTACAGTTGCGAATATCGATGTTCAACCTGAGAAAAACTCAGGAAGAATTCTCGCACTAGGCGAGATCAGCGCCTTTGTGAATCCAGCCCGGATTACGCCCAGCCTCCCGCTTCCTTTGGACACAATCCCATTCTCCTTCACCAAAGGTATGTCCATGAAGCAGCTACAGATGTTTGGGTGGATTGAGCTTTCGATGGTGCGCTGGCTGCGACACTTGACAACACCACCACAACTTGATCAGTTTACAACATCCGAGCAGCTCGCATCGACTGTCTTGAGTTTGGCTTCAAAATGCTGGGAACAGCTTGATGGAAGCTCCAAGGATACTGTAGTCAAGATTCTCACTCCCCATACCGTAATGCCGACAAAGATGGGTATGCGCAAGCCAGCAGATTCGTATTTCCCCACGGTCAAGTTGTTTGATGATCTGCCTACCGTGAAGCCGTTTCCTGGCTCGAGAGAGAAGTTTCTGCTCGCAATTGGAGTGCGAAAGACAATCGATTTACCTGTTGTATTCGATCGAATGCGCCACCGCGACGCCCAACAAGGGGGCAAATTGGCGTGGAATCATACCGATCTCATTCGGTACTTTGCCTCAGTCATCGATGAGATTCCAAAAAAGGACTTAGATCGCCTGCGAGAAACTCCTTTCTTACCTGGTGAAGGTACATGGGCCAAACCAGGACAGCTTTTTAAAGCTCCAGATCTATACGCGCCGGACCAAGCCATACTGTCATTAGGCTTGACCCAGATCAGGCTGCCTTTCGAGTTCAAGTCAAACTCGCGTGAGGGCGTACTGCTACATAATCTAGGACTAAGGCACTGGCCTGATTGGTCCATAATTGGGAAAATTTTTCACCATGCCGGACAGTCCAATGACCAGAAGTTATACAATCTGGCTATGGAATATTTCTTACAGAATTACTTCAAGAATGGCTATGCCGCTACAGCGCAGCAGTTTGCAAAGCTAAATCATCCGATATTGCCTACAGAACAAGCCCCTTTCCCGGCGCTCGCCGGCCCATTGCAGTGTTTTACAAACGAAAGTGCGGCTTGCCTTGGGTTTGCAATTCTTCGAAGCGATCTTCGACCACATGCCGAGAAATTTGGGGTGCAGCGGGATCCTAATATATCACCATGTGTACAATACCTTATTGACACACCGCCAAAGAGCAAAATAGATGCCGAGATGCAGTTCTCATATTTGGCACACCGTTCATCCGACTTGGATCAGAACAAGCCTTTGATAAGCAAGATTTCAACGTCGAATATTGTACCAGTATATCGAAAGTACTATCTTGATCCTAGCTGTAATGGATTCGAGGACCGAACGAAACAGCAAACGGGAAAAACGGAAATGCGCATACATCACTACGATGCACCGGAGCATGTATTCGTTGGTCGTGATCGAGAATACCAGGGCATCCTTGACTATGTGCAGTATGGAGCAGAGGCCACCGCTTTCTTGTTGAAGGTGGGTGCAAAACATGAACCTAGTACCCAAGACCTTGCTTCCTTGTTGTCGAGGAATCCGATGCGTTTCCTGAATACAATTGGCCAGGAGAAATATCTTGACTTGCTGAGGAAACTAGCCGAGCATTCAGAGAATATATGGAAAGACAAGGAGCTGGCCAAAACGCTAGTGGCTTCGCGAGTTTTACTTGGCTATCGCGATATCAAAGAGGATATGAAGAAGGTAGACATCCCTGAGGAAGAGTATGATGATCTTGACGAACCCATCATGCACCGCGAGTGGTCCTTGAACAAGGCAAGCGATATCGTGATTATCGACAATGTCAACTATCTGCTACGGTTCCGAGACTTTATCATCGCTGCACCCCAAGAGGAAGCCCTTGAGGAGTTCTATGCTCGATTTGGCGTTCAAAAGGTTTCAGATTTGGTGAAAACAGAACAGCGTATCGGCACTGCTGTGCATGATCAAATGCCTGCACAGGAGCTCAGAAAGGATATCATGGAGCGAGTTAGGCTCTTCCTTCACGAATACGAGCGTGACGCCGCGTCTTCCAAGTCTATCAAGCACGACGCGAAGTGGTTAGGGTCTAATCTTACAGTTCAATGCGTGTCAGATATTTCGATCCGATACTCGCTTCAGGAGCGGAATGTCGCCACATCCTCACGTAAGACTGCAGTTATAGTCAAGGTCCGTGGCCAAGGATATGTGCTGAGTATCACGCCAAAGTACGACCTATACGAGGTTTCTACTGAGTTGGTCAGGCTACTGATTTCACGGCCGAAGCGCAACGACGCCTTTGGCTTAGAGCGGATCTTGACTGAACCTCTCCGTCGCCTGCAGCAGAAAGGTATTAATGTTGAACGTATCTTGCGCAAGAAAGAACACGAAGCCCGTATCGCCAAGCAACAAGAGCTAGAGAGGGAGTACGAGGATCAACAGCGCGCAGCGGAACAGGCCAAATCAGCCGTGGTAAAGGCTGAGCAAGCGGATAATGCGCCACCAGTGACACCAGACAAGACTAATCATATGCCTGGCTCGTTTGGAAGCCCAGAAACAGGCATGGAAGTTGCAGGCCGTAACCGTCGATCTGCGGACAATGGTCTTATCAACAACTGGGCAAAGAAACTTGGCTTCAAAACAGACTCTACGCCACGTGCCAGCACGGGAACTGATGGGCCACAAATCAACCGCGATGTTCAAGCAACTAGATCGAACATTCAAAATGCCATCAAAGATTGCCGACCCACCGGAATGCAAGATATTAACACCAAGCACCACCAAGATCCAACTGAGCTTGACCGTGGAGGTTACTGCAACGGCGAACAATGGGAGAATTTGCAAAAGGCTTTCTCTATCCCATTTGCAGGCCGTCATGTCGACGTCTACTATGGTCTTGCTGAATTAGCACAACTCACCGATCTACAAAACCCCCTTTCTGGGTTCCTTCCACTCATATTCGGCTTGACTTCAATCTTCGCCGTCAACCCTTCTGCAGTCAACATCTTCCTCGACAGCAAGTCTAACACGGTAGCCTTTAATATGAGCGGTAGCTTATTCTTCAACCTAGCGTGGTTCATAGCATTGCATAGCGAGGGGTGGGGCACAAGAGAAGGACGACTTCGGGCGCTGGACAGCTGGTTCTGTACATATTGTCACGAGCTGGCGCACAATTTGGTTGGGGACCACAATGCCAGACATAGCTGGTACCAGCAGCAGATCATCATTGAGTACAGCCAGCAGTACCGTGCGGCACTGGAGGGTTACACGCAGGGCTTGTTGAAGCAGGAATAGATTCTGTTGTTTAGTAAATGTTCGATTAAGGGAGTTGTTTGTCACATTAGAACTTAGGTATCGATACCAGCCTTCTTCCCCACAACAGCATCCAACATGGTACCACAGTCGCCATATGTGCCCATCATCCCAAACAGAGTGTCAAGATGCCAGGTCTCGCTATCGTTGAGCCCACCCTTCCCAACACGTATCGTCCCACAAACAAATACCAACAATCACTCTTGCCCCTATGCTAGCCTGCGGTTACCCACGCCCTTCCACCAAGTCCCTCTTACTCCTTCAGGCAATGCCAACCCCGCCCGTACCATGCCATAACCAACTGCTCTCCCTCCCTCCCATTCATCGTTCCCCATTCCTCCTCCGGCGCACCCAACCTCTCCATATCCACACCACCCCTATCGCCCATCGATTAAAGCACGGAACCCCCCCTTTTTTTTTGAAGATACAATGCGGTTCGTAACTGGACTTTTGTGCGCGCTTGCGTGCGCACGTTACACGGTCGAGGCACACGTGGTGTCAACTGTGCGTGTGTCTGGATACGAAGCGTCAAGGACGGCTCTGAGCATTGCATCTTCTACGCCGGCGATGCGCCTCAGCAGTGCGGCTTCGGGCACCGTTGCCGCGCCAAGAGACGGTAGAGGCCAGCGTGGTGCAGAGCTAGAGCCCACGGTGTCGGCGGTCGCGACAAGACTTCCTATCTGCTCATTCAATCTGCCAAAGGGCCAGTATGATTGTCCTACGGTTGGGGCGGTTGCTAGTGTTCCTGCTTGTTCGTTTAATCGCGCGAAGGGTCGGTACGATTGTGTTTCGCTGACGGCTGAGTTGACGAGGAGCGGGTATGTTTGATGGGAAGAGTGGCTGGGTAATTGTGAGTGCTTGTTGGCTGTGATCTGAGATATTGACGGGGCTGATAGTTTTGTAGATGATCTCGTGGAGTCGATGGCGTGAAAGGGGGGTTATGTTGAAGGACTTACCCGCTCAACACCCTCCTTGGTTCACATGAGAGGGCATTTATCTTGACATGTTTTGCGAATAAACAGTTGTTCACATTCATATGCCGAATCCCGCGAGCGGATACTCAACACTCTCCAAGTCATCTGCATACTTGAGATCGTGCTGCCTCCTCACCTCGTCCATGACCTTCAACACCTCCTCGCTCTCCGCCCACCCCATGACTGAGCTCTCACCCCGCCCATCCCGCACACACCGCGCACACTCGTCTGCCTCCCAAAACATACCGTGCCCACCCCCAGGCCCATTGTCAAACTCTCTCGTCTCGCACTCAAACCCCGCGCCCATGCTCCTCGCAGGCGTAAGCGTATACTTCCTCGGCCGCGGCGCATAATTCACCGTGATGTCGCCTAGCGTGCCTTGGATCCGGACATCGTCCTGCGCATTGTGTGTCGCGTCCGGCGTCGAAGCGACTAGTATCGACGTCGTCGCCACGCCGTGGGCGCCCTCGAAGTCGACCACAAGACTCGTCTGCGCATCACACCCCGTCGCAGTGTATTTGCTCACCGCGCTGACCACGCGCGCCGCCGGCGTCCCCGCATACAGCGCTACAAACACCCAGGTGAGACTATATATCCCCAGATCGAGCAGCGCGCCACCACCCAGCGCCATGTTGACCATGCGGTGCTGCGTGCCAAACGTCTTCTCGACATCGTTGCCGAAGCTAAAGTCGGCAAAGACGCGCTTGACGGTCCCGATCTTGCCGCCGCGGATCAGCGACACAACCTCGCGGGTCAGGGGGAAGAAGCGCGTCCACACGGCTTCCATGAGAAAGCGATTGTGCTTCCTGGCGAGGGACTGCAGCACGGCGAATTGTGCGGCATTAATAGTTGCGGGCTTTTCGACAAGCACGTGCTTGCCTGCTTGTAGAGCGAGGCGGGCGTGTTGGTAGTGGTGGCTGTGGGGCGTGGCGATGTAGACGATGTCGACGTTGGGGTCGGCGACAAGTGTGGTGTAGGAGGCGTATGGGATGGCGGAGGGAGGGGCATTGAGGTCGGCGAGGAAGGATTGGGCGTGGGAGAGGGATGTCGAGGACGCGGCGGCGACAACTTGGTGGTGGATGTTGTGGACAGCGCGGGTGCTGGGCGGGATGAGGAGGTCTTTGGTGAATTGGCGGGCTATACTGCCCGTGGCTGGGGGGTGTGAGCCGGGGATTGTGAGAGACGGGCGGTTGGACGAGTACCTAGGATGCCCCAGCGGAGGGTGAAGGGCTCGGAGGCTGAAGCCATGCTGAGGCGGTGAGTATGAAGTTGGCACGGGATACGGTCGACATAAGTATGCCAGGATGCCAGGCGAAGCAGCGGTGCCCCGCAGTAGCATGCAGTCCCAGCGGCAGCACGGGAGACACGCCGGCGTCAAGGCGTAAGCAGACTAGAGGAAAAAGTGTATTCATGGGTATAGTCTAGTTATACAGCGGTGAATGAGGTAAGCAAGAATGTCCCCGTTGGCACTGCGTCTACCCAAGTGCAACCTTCCTGCGGGCGGCAACGGTGTATGCATACAGGGCGTCCTTGAAGGCAAAGAGGAAGGCGGCGGTGACGACGCTCTGGGTGACCTTGGGCCCAATGCCCCCGTACAGGCCCTTGTAGCCCTCCTCGCGGATGATGCGGCGCAGGGTGGCCAGCATGTCCTCGCGCGGGCCGTCCTTGCCAGCGACGTGCATGCGCGACTTGACGGTGATGTAGGGGTAGGTGATGCTGGTGGCGAGCAGCTTGCCCAGGGCGCCCAGGCAGAAGGCATCCTTGGGCGTGACGCGGCGCTTCTTCTCGAGGAACTGCTTGAGCTGCTCGAACAGCGTGTACTGCAGGATGGGGTTGACGACCAGCACCAGCGCAGGCATGACGCCGGCAAACAGGCGGGCGGGGCCTTCGTCGCGCAGCAGGGCCAGGAGGGTGCCCATGGTGGAGGGGGCTTTGGCGGGGCGCGCGCCGGGCAAGCCGCCCTCATCGGCGGCCTTGCGCGCCGTCATGCGCGTGTTGACGACCCAGATGGGGTTGGTGATGAGCACCGTTGCGCTGCCGGCAATGGCGCCCGCCATCATCGACTCGAGCGTGGTGAGCTTCATGGATGCCCGGCCGGCCTTGGTCGCCGCCTTTTCGAACCACGCGCGGGTCCATTCGTACCCTATCAGCAGGATTAACGCGCGACCCGGCGCGGCTCCACCGGGGCGTATACGCACAGTAGTAGTACACAAAGTTGGTTACGCTGATGCCCAGCAGCGCAGACTCCAGCCCAGCATACAGGCCCGTGATGCCCTCGCGCTTGATGATGCGCCGCGCGGCATTGAGCGTCGACGACTGCGCGCGCTTGGATTCAATCTGCGCGCGTGTAGAGAGCGTGATGAGCGGATACGTCAGGGCCATGGAGAGCAGGCCGCCTCCTGCGCCGGCCAGCGCGTGGGCAACATTGTCGCTTTGCTGTGCTGCCGTGCTCTGGGGCAGCGGCGCCGTCGACTCCACCAGCTTCAGTTCCGCCTTGTCCTGCACCGACGACATGTTGTGTGTATTCAAGCGGTAGAAGGAGGGATGGGAGAATATATCGCGGGAGGGGGGTGCGATCAGATGCAAGATACCCGAATATCCGACTGCGGCTCCGCCTGGCTTGTGAACGTCACCCAGTCCGGGGTAGCATGCACAACCGAGGCAACAACTCCCCCAGACTCATGCCATCAATCATCATCACCGCCCACTCACCCTCCTCTCCACCGTCCTTAATCCAACATAGGCCAAGCTCGACACGGCAAATGCCATCTCAAACCCGATATCTCCCGTCGTCTTCCCAATCGGCCCCGTGTACCAGATCTGTGCCATGCCCGGGATCACCAACCCCAGGCATGCCACCCCCGACCCCATGGCTGCCAGGCCCCAGGGAAGCTTCTCTGCATCGTCCCATGCCTCCTCGTCTTTGGTGTAGGCAGAAAAGCTTCCTGAGCGAAACACCACATGCTCCACCAGGACAATACCAATGAATGCTGCACTCCAGTATCCTATGACCCCCAGAAAATTCTCCAGATTGACGAAGAAGGACTTTGCTGCCTCGACGGCCACCCCAACCACTATCCCCGTAATGAGAATGCTGAAGATGGCCCGAGGCACGCGGAAGAGCCAGGGAAGGAGCATCTGAAGGTTGAGTGTGACGCTGTACATGGTTGCAGCCAGATTGCCCAACATGCTAAACGCTAGGATGACGGTGACGAAGCGTCCAAATCCTCCGGCTGGGTGCAACATGGCTGCCAGAACGCCGCTCGCCGCATTGGTGTTGTATCCAGCCTGCCATTCTGGTATATTTGGCGTTGCCCCTCCCATGGCCGCACCCAGGGTCATGAGCAGTACAGTGGGCAGAGCCAGGCCTGCATACGTGTAGACAGCGATGCGTACCGTAGGAGCCTTGGGATGCATGTATGTCGAAAAGTCACTTGCCAGCGCTGCCCATGGGAGCATGAAGCCTGCCACCAAGCCACCAAAGGACAAAACCTGTGGTACTGTCGCGGGCGGTGCGTTGACCTGCTGCATCAAGCCCTTGCCGCCACACCCCGTAGCAATGATGAGAGCGACTAAAGCAGGAATCCACGCCCACCGCTCGTAGTGATGCAGCACCCTGAATCCACAGAAAGCAATGACGAGCGCGAGAAGGGCAATAATGACAATCCCCACTGTCGCGCTGATGGCCTCGCCGTCCCTGACCGCTGACAACGCAGACCCCCCGATGATGGAGTCGACGACGCAAAAGCCCGTCAGCGTGGCCAGATTCAACAAGACCACGGCCGAGACGGGGTACTTTCCAAATGAAAAGCGGGCCTGGACGAGTTGTCGCAGGCCCGTCCTGGGGCCCCAGGTGCACAAAAGGGCCACGGGAAACGTAGAGACGATGGTGAAGAACAAGATGACGAGCGACGCATCTCGAAGATTCAGTCCAAAGCTCATGGTCCCCACCATGCCAAAGGTAACTCTATGCAAAGTCAGTATGTATCTATAATATGCTGAGTCACGAAAAAAAAAACTCACGGCAAAGGATTGCAACTCATGCAAAACCACAAAGTGAAGATAGTGAAATAATTCGTCTCCGTCCTATCCTCGTACGGGACGGGGATGCACCCCCTAAACTCCACCTCGCCTCGTTGCTCAAGCACGTTGGCGATACCCCACCATCTTCCTTTCTTCTCCTGCACTTGCACGCCCTCACTCTTGCCACGCTCAGCTTCCATGATCAATGAATTGCCCTAGAGAAAAACACAAAAGCCAAAGTCGGCCAAAAGACGACCCGCTTTCCTATGCCACACTGTTCGAACTTATGCAGTGGGGATGGTCATGGTAAAATCACGGCTTCGTTCGCGTTGCATCGCTACGTCCGGGCATGGCTCCCAGCCAGTAGCGTCAGAAAAATCTTATCCGCACCGCAACCCCGGATTCAACAAAGCCTTGGGTATCCGATACCGACAGCCGCCTCCCTATCTACGACTAGATACCCGTCTATTGAGAGGCTAGTTCGCGGATGTGCATCCCACAGCCAGTCTCCAGCGAAGCCAGCCCACGCTAACCCCACGCCCTCGGGCAACAGCGCTGGACATCGCATCGCTGGGCGCGTTGGCCGATACCACGCCGACATGTGGAGGAAAGAAGGTTTAGCTACAGTACGCTTTGGGCCGAAGGATGGCAGGCTACCGTGCAGCGCGGGCTGTGTGACGACGAGAGGAAGCATATAGAAACAGCATGGCGCGGCCCCGTGGTGAGACACGTTGCACGCCTCGCCGACGAGAGACTTCACCATGGGCGATGTCGAGGACAAGGGCAATGACAATGGCAATGGCAATGATGGCGAGGCGTACAGCATCTACACTGGGAAGGAGAAGTGGACGATCGTGGCCATGGTGGCGTTGGCGGGGTTCTACAGGTGCGTGACGCCATGGGGTTAGAATGTTGGTATACCTCTCTGCCTACTGACGACTGCCAGTCCCCTCCCCGCCAACATTTACTTCCCGGCAATCCCAACGCTCTCCCGCGCATTCAACCGCTCCATCGATGCCCTCAACCAGACCGTCACCGTCTACCTTGTCTTCCAGGGCCTCAGCCCCATGCTCTTTGGGCCCATTGCCGACCGCCATGGCCGCCGCCCCGCCTACCTCGTGTGCCTCGCCATCCTCGTGCTCTCCAGCATCGGCCTGGCCCTGTGCCCCACCTCCCAATTCTGGCTGCTGCTGTTCCTGCGCTGCTTCCAGTCCGGCGGGAGCGCGAGCACCATTGCCATTGGGGCGGGCGTCGTTGGCGACATTTCCATGCCCGCCGAGCGCGGCGGCTTCATGGGCATGTTCAATCTCGGCCCAATGCTCGCGCCGTGCATCGGGCCTGCGCTGGGCGGCGTGCTGGCCCAGGGTCTGGGTTGGCGGGCCATTTTCTGGAGCATCGTCATCATGGTTGCGCTGTGCCTCGTGTGCATCGCCCTCTTCCTGCCAGAAACGCTGCGCTCCATCGCTGGCAATGGGTCTGCGCGCGTGCCCAAACACCTGCGCGCCGTCGTGCCCCTCGTCGGCCGCAAGCACGCTGCGTGCCAGACGTCTCCAGCCGTCCCGCACAAGTTCTCCGTCAATCCCTTCGTGCTGCTCACTTACCCGGATGTCATTGTCCTGCTGACCTTCACGGGCATCGTCTACGCCGTCAACTACACAATCACTGCCACCATATCCTCTGCGTTTTCCAAAATCTACCCTACGCTTTCGCAGGCGGCCATTGGGTTGTGCTATCTGCCTACGGGCGCGGGCATGATCATCGGCAGCACGCTGACGGGCAAAATGCTCGATTGGGAGTACGCGCGCATCAAGAAACGGCGTGGGGCAGATTTCACAATCGAGTATGCCCGCCTGCGCATCATGCCCTTTTATCTCGTGCTCTTCATCGTCTGCGTGCTGGGCTGGGGCTGGGCAGTCCAGGCGCGCACACACATGGCCGTCTTGTTGGTGCTGGGCTGTCTGCTTGGATGGACATCCATTGGCATCTTGAACACGACTATGACGCTCAACATTGATATCTTGCAGTCGCGCAGTTCTGGTGCCACGGCGTGTACTAACTTGGTGCGGTGCTCACTTGCAGCCGTCATGATTTCTGTGATTGATCGCATGACGCGTGGGTGGGGCGAGGGCTGGACGTATACATTTTGGGCTGGCGTTTGTGCCTTGTTGTTGCCGTTGATGTTGTTGGAGATTAGGATGGGGCCGAGGTGGCGGGCGAAGAGGGAGGGCGAGGAGAAGGAGTGTGCTTGATGCGTTGTCGGTGGCTTGTTTGTCGTGCAGTTTAGCAGTATACCCAAGTTGAACAGTTTCATGCTTCGTTTTCTGGAATCCTTGTATATCAACCTTCTCATTTGGTCAAGCTCGACGCAGTGGTAACTGTGTGTAGTTAGACTTCGTGCTTGGACATAAGTAACCATTACCAAAAAAGAAGTGCATCCTACTCCAATACTCCAAAGCTGTCTTGCCCCAAAGCTAAAGGAGTACTAGCAAACAACACGAAATAATTTCAATAATCACAATACTTAGCCCATCCCTAATGCCAAGTATCACGCCTGAAAAACACAAATAGCCTCTCGTAGATGTTTCCTCATTCAATAATCGTATCGAGCATCGCCTCGTCCAGACCCATTCCCCTAGTATGCACGATCATTTTCCCTTTTTCAAATAGCTTGCAGCTGTACAAATACATCAAATCGAGACTCGCAGAATAGGCCCAGCAAATAGCGGTCTCCAAAAAAGGTAAGAACACCCCCTGTACTTGTACAGATCGCTGAAAGAGACGCAAAAGAGAAACGGACAGCTTAAAGACGAGGGCGGGAGGTACCGCATCAAATATCATCGTAGTGCCTTAGGCGCGCACGGCTTCTCCCTAAACGGCCGGTTGCTCTTCAAATTGTTGTCCTCCACGCCCTCGGGATGCACCACGACCACGGAAGCCGCCACCAAAGCCTCGACCACGGCCACGGCCACGACCACGACCCCTGAAGCCACCTCGATAGCCGTCAACACTGCCCTGCCCAAATGTCTCCATATTCTTCCTGCGTTCCTCACTTCTGAATTCTTGCCCGCGCTTACTGGCTGCTTCATCACGATCCTTTAGCTCGCTTGAGATGTTGTCGAAGAAGCTAGAGCTCTTGTTATAAGAAGGCGGTATTACGACATCATTGCTCCCAGCTCCATTCGCATGTCCGTTAGGTACAGCTTCTGCCGTTGGGGCTGCTGTTGCGTCTCCAAGCGGAGATCCTGTTGCGATTGCCTCCTTGACCAGATCCTGTTTGTTAAACTTTGCATTAGAAGACTCGAAATCGAAATCCGTAGTAGGCACTTCCATTTTCTGATGTTGTGGGTGACCGCCACCCCGGCCGCTTCGACCGCCCCTCCCACCACGGAAAGCACCAGTGCCCTGTGGTCGAGTCTGGCGATTTTGTTGCTCACGCATACCCTCCACCTTCAACGCTAAGTTATTGAAGGGATCTGAGACTGGTGGTGGGCCCCTATTTTGTACGTTGAGCTTGGCCATAGCTTCTGCGACGGCGGCAGTAGCAAGCTGTGTCGCATTCTGTTGAGCAGCGGCTGTAGCAGGCTGTGGAGGTTGAGCAGCTGGTGCTTGAGTTTGTGGTGTGGTCTTGGCGACCTTTGGGCTTGGAATAGGCACAGCAGGAATGATCCGTCCGCCCTTTGGCCCCTTCGATGGCCCTGTTTGGTGAGGTGGGTTTGGTTGAGGTGGAGCAAGCGCAGAAGCAACATCTGGTTTTGATTCTACAGGCGGCGGTGGTGGTGGTTGTGTCGAGGCGGCGGTCGATGCAGGGACTGCTCCGGCCGGCTTCGCGCTTTGTTTCTGCTCAACCGACTTTGGTGCGCTATCCGCTTCAGCAAGCTTTGGTTGCCCGGGCGCCTTCTCATCTCTGGCTCCCTGTGACCCCAGAGGAGCACCCTTTGGTCCCGTTGGTGGATGATTCTGGTTATGGGGTCCAGGAGGGCCGATCGGTACTTGTGGTGAGAAGAGACCAGGCGGCTGATTGAAGCCTTGGCCAGGTGGAAACCACCCTGGCGGAGCGCCATATGGAGGCATGCCAAATGCGCCAGGTGGTCCTCCTGGTCCTGGGAAAGGTCCGGGACCTCCGGGAAAGCCGCCTTGAGGACCCAAACGATTTGGATAAGCGCCTCCTGGGCCGCCCGGGCCACCAAATGGAGGATAACCAGTAGGGGGGAACTGGCCATGGGAGGGAAAATTTGGAGGTGGTTGCTGCTGACGCTGCTGGTCCTGCAGGGCGTTCTCTGGTCGAGGCTGAGCCTGGTGTACCTGTCACAGATGCTAGCGTTAGCGATTGACTGACCCAAAAAAATTCGATTGTAAAGCCATGGGAACACAAGGGTCTCAGAAGGAAGGCAACGGAAAATATCCACACGGTTTTGCGCTCTCGGTGGTTAAAGGTTTACACCCGAAAAGTATTACATCACCGGACCATAGTAAGAGGGTGTTGGAAGGACTCACTCCGATAATAGCTGGATCTTGGGGCATGGCAGGTGGGGCCTTCTCTTTAGCAGGCTCTTCGATTCGCAGATCCTTCACGTCGCTGCCTCGGAAGACAATCTGCTCGTAGACGACGTCTGAGGGCGGATACTCGTCCTTGCCGCCTTTTCGACCCTCGGTACCGAATGAGCGCACATTGTCGAGCGAGACTGTGGAGGCTTCAGAGTTGATCTCAACTAGGGTGCCGACATATCTGGGACAGGTCAGCCGGCGCGTTCAATGGCATCTCAATGGGTTTCGACCGACCGAATATCACTCTTGGAGATGAGCGATATGCGAGATCTACGTGGTGCACGTCAGCAGAAGCTCCGGCCAGTGAACGACAGTGCGCTCACCCAATGAACTCGGACATGGTGTGGCGAGGATGGGTATCACGAACAGAAAAAGGAGAGTGGGAAGCGCAGAGAGAAAGGAGAAGAGGGTAAAAGCGGTCAAGGGTTGGCTATGAAGGGGGCGGGTGGATGAAAGGGTGGGTGAGTAGGTGAAGCGGTGCGTAGAGAGGGCGCTTGTAGCTGGCACGTTGGTGGTGGGTCTTGGCAGGCTCATGACACTGCCACTAAGAGCTTTTAGCGAGGGAGCTTGAGCCTTGACCCAATGCCACCTTCACTCCCACCCACACTGGCCATGAGTGTTACCGGCGCTTCAGACGGGCTAAACGACGTGTATGAGGCGCTGGAGAAGTACGATTGGGACGACGATGTGGAGTTCCAGTCGGGCCTCAGTGCAATCCTCGGCAGCAACAGCACGCCCGACCAGGCTGCCGAGCTCACACTGCGAGCGCGATGCTTCTACTATGCGAGGTGCGTCTGTAGACCGTAGACCGCCACAGAGATGGCGCTTGGCCGATCGATGCAGGCTGAATGGGTTTCAGAAAGTTCAATATAAACATCGACTTTGACGGGTACAAGACATACCGCAATGCACGCGGCCGACCGCCACCTACTCCGCCTGCCAATGGCACCCTAGCCCCCTCCGACATGACTCTGCCTCTGGCCGCCGGTGAAGCGCCTGGTAGCATCTTACCCACGCCAGCCAATACGAGTGAGCCTCCTGCGCCATACCCAACCTCCTTTGCTCACATCGTGGACCTCATTTCAAGTGGACAGCCCGTGCCCGGCATCAAAGAGATCCCTGACACTCTCCTGACCGGCCAAAGTACAGAGCCTATCAAGGCTCGCCGGAAAAAGCCCTGGGAGAAGGACGACCCGCCAGCATAGCTTATGTAGAGCATCTTATACACTAGGTAGCCATGGGTGATACGGTTCAAGCATTGGGAACTAAATACGAACAACACACTTGAAATGTCGAAACATTGGGGTATATAACATATCCGACCTCGAGAACAGATGACCAAACACAATCAAGCCCAAAGCGAATCACCACTATAACACAGCTTCGAGGATCTTATCCTTTAAGCTCTTCACCTCTTCCTGACTCTCCCATAGCTTCCTTTGTGCTTCAAGAAACTTTGTTTTCCACGCTGCAGGCGTGTTCTGACTGCTGTCCTGTCGGTCTGGCTCCGATGATTTGCTGCCATTTACTACAGCTTCTTCGTCCCCAGCCTCGTCTGCTGTAGCAGTGAGACCCTTTGCCATCCACTCACCCGCTAGACCACCAAACGACACAGCAAACGACACATCAAATGTCTCCTTGATAGTGCCACCTTCGTGCATATTGTCTGCATCGTCATCGTCCTCATCAATGGGGCTTTCATAGCCGTCACCCCCAATACGAAATCGAATACAATCAACTCTCCTTACGCCTCCGGTTGGGCCACCCGTACCCATACCAACAGCACTTGTCAGCCCAAGACAGCTGCTAATAGCAATACCACGAATGTCATCATTCATGACTTTTGTTGGACCCGCAGCCCCGGCAGTGGGTTTGGCATATAATGGTTGTAGTATTGTAGACGCAAGATGTTTCGCCTCCGTGCCACGCAGGCGCTTCCTGCGTCCTGATAACGGTGCACGAATGAGCTCCGCCGCTAACGCACGGTTGAGACTATTGAGAGGTACGGATGGCAATGGCGATGCAGAGGGTGCGGATTGGGTTGGTGGCCGTGTTGGCGGAGGAGGTTGTGGCTGAGCTGATGTCTCCGAAGGAGTAAGAGCTCCGTGGTACGTGTGATGTGTTGCGCCAGACGGATGGTGAAATGTATTCGCTAATGAGCTTTGTCCCGCATCAACAATTAATGTGGTAGGCGAAAATGTCGAGCTTGGTGTTGGGTCTTCTTCGCCATTTACGAGGACTGTAGGTGTGACGAGTCGTACTGGATTTCCAACAATATGCGGAACCTGTAAGCTAAGGCGTTGCTTCTGGTGTGCACCTTGTAGAGATCCTTCTAGGGTAGATGGCGATACAGCGGAAGCAGGGGTGGGAGGAAATCGGAATGTGTGATCTGCAGTTGGTGGATCTGACTGTGCGCGCTCAACGATAGGAGTTAGATTGCCTGGGTTTCGACTGATGTCAATTGCTGACCCCTCCCTTTTCGTAGGATTGGCAGGGAATGTGACAAAGGGGCCATCTCGTATTGACCGATTGCTGGGAGGGCGTCCTCGAAGTTTTCCGGTGGATGAGCTGTTGGTGCTTGACCAGGCTGAGGATACTGCAGGACCGTGTCGTCGCCTTGAGCGTGGCTTAGCGCTAGATGGGGTGATGGCGGAATGGGGTTCATCGAAGAAGGTGTGCGCCGACTGGGGTGTCACTGCTGAAAGAGGATGGGGCGTTTGTGGATTGTCTTGCGTGTTGAGTCGCCAACGAAGCTGTTGGCCAGACATGGGCGATGCCGAGTAAGGCGTTAGGTTTTTTTGCCCCATCCGACCGGGTGCCGAGGCTGTAGTCATGGCCGAAGAGGGTGTGATGGCGGATGCTGCTGTCCATGGATCTTGAGGGGTCAAAAAGCCGCCCAGACTGTCTGGGTGGGCACTCGTAGGATACGCCGATTGAGGCTGTAGTGCGTTGCCAAAAGGTATCGAAGTATCAAGTTGAGGCCGTTTACGTGCAGGTGTACCGTCATCCATATCCATGTCGTCTTCTCCCTCGTCTGCCTTCCGCCGACCTCGCTTGGGCTTGAATGTAGGGTCGAGCGCTCGTATCGCTAGATCTTCCTCGAGCGGGACTCCGTCTCGGCCATCGAGCGGGAAAGGGTCGTGAGGTGGAGGGATTTGAAGGTAGTAAGGGTGTTGTTTGCCCAGGAGATACTCGAAGAAGGCATCGATATGCATGGCGCGCATCCATCGCTTTTAAACGTCAGTAGAGCGTAACAAGCATGTTCTTGGGCAGCTTCACCTTCAGCCTGACAGAGTACTGTTGCACCTTCTGGGTGCTCTGTCCCTTGTCCGTGTCTGGAGGCGCAACACCCAGGTCGAGCGCGAGTTGTGTCCATGTCTTGATCTCTTTCGCGTCAAATTTTCGTATCAGTTCAAACAGGGTCCAGCTACTAAAGGCGTTTCCGTCGCTTTTGGGGGGTGTTCGGAAGAGCTTGACGAGCTCAGCTGTGTCGGTGGTTGTGGCAAACTTGGGGTTGCAATACAAAATGAAAGAGGCATAGGCGTCATCAATTGTCCCGTCCGATACATGGCGAGACGGGGGATTACGGTCCTCGGGCACGTAGCTCGCCGCTACCTGCTTGGGCCGGGGGGAAGCGTTGGGTGAGGGAGAGTGCGAGCTGCGCGGCATGCCGCCATAGAAGCCGTGGTGGGCGAGGTGAGGGCTGGTGTGGGCAGCATTGTCAGGCTGGAGGAGATGGTGGCTCGACATAGGCGCGTGGCCATTCCGGCTGGCAGCTGTTGTGCTCTGGTCTAAGTCCGGGTCAATGGGCGGTACGCCAGGCGTTGCATGCCGAAACTCGTAGTGGGTGTGGTGTAGAGTATGCTGCGACGCTCCGTCCTCGCCAAAAGCGACGTGCATGATTCTGGGAGATTGATAGCCCGTCAGCGTGCCATGGACCCCTCAAGGCGAGTCGTGGATGCGCTAATCCCAATAGTGGGCCATGTACTATAGCACGCAGTAGATGTCAGATGGGATGGGAACGATGCAATGAATGGATCTCCAATGACGGTCGCAATGCAGGCCCGCGAGACCAGCGCGAGCAGACCAAATGATAGGAGGATGCGATGCGCCCAGCGCTGCCGCAACAGCGCGCCGGCCCTGAAGGGATGATGAAGTGCGATTCGGAAACAAACGTCCAACGGCGCGCTATCCACAAGTTCGCGACGTTGTCGAGGTTAGGTTCGTGCGATGGCGGGTGGTAATTTGCGGTCCTTGAGTGAGGTTATGGCGTCGGGAGCTGCTGATTCGGGCCATTTTGCACACTTATGACTAGCTGGGCCCTCCATCTATTTTTGGACTCGTCCGGCCGGGAGAAGAGTGTCAGTGTCACCCACCTGCAGGAAGGGTATGCTCGCCTGTTTCAATTGGTAGTCTGTCATCCAATAGAAGGAATGCCCCTCCACATTCAAACAAACCTCTGCTGACCGGCCTCAGGACGTGTCCAGGTTGTGAAGACTTCTCACGGACTCGAAGCGTCATGTATACGAGCAAGCCCTGCATCCAACCAAGGCTGAATCTTGTCGTGAAGCAGTTTATGATTTTTGTTGCAGTTTATCTAATTATAGTTTGTATGCACATAGGATGCTTTCGCCTCATCAACTAATGGCGGGCTGACGAACTGGAGCATTTGTCCGATGATTGTGGGATCCGCTATCACGCGTCACCTCCCTGAGCGCCTCAGCGTAGTCGTTTTCTGCAATCATGTTATCTGATCCCTCGGCATCCACATCATCAAGGAATTGGCGCTGGTGTGTGTCCGGCCCAGTCTTGACGTTTTCGTGAATTGGCATCGGTCTGTCCTCCAATGCGCTGGGAACAATGTCTTCAGGGGCGAGTCCTGCATTCGAGTCGCCAAAGCTCTGGTGTGGTGCAATGACCGAGTCTTTTTGTGTTCGATGCCTTCGATGCGCTCGTCTGGGTTTGATCGGAAAGTTGCTGGAGTGTATGTAATCTCCATCAGGGCTGCGTACCGCGTGCAGTGTGCTCGTTTCGCGTTCCATCTCTTCCCATGTCGACACTAGATTCCCATCGTTGCGGCTACGGCTATCGCTCATATCCCCGGAAAAGCTGCCTAGTCGGCTGATTTTGAAAGCTCTCAGGCGATCCAGGGCTACTTTGAAGTCGTCCAGAACCACAGCGTCTGTCAGGCATTTGAAAACAAAAGCTAGCTTCCAGAACGGATTGATACCAGTTGGTCCGGCAATCTTTAATACGCTAGTAACAGTCAATATATCGAGAATAATAAAGACAATGCTCGTGACCATAGCAAACAGCATGATGCCAAAGCGTGGCGAGATGCGGATGATCTCTTTCAAAGTCATCTCGTACTGAGTTTTGATGACCCAAAATAAGAATATTGTTGTAAAGATCCACCATGGGTCACGACACAGCGCCTCCCATGGGCGAGTTTTCAGGAATAAGTCGTCGACACCGTGAAAGTACGCAAAGTTGGCGTAAATTTCCAGTACCCAGTAGGGCTGCGCCATAATGACTGTTCCGATGAAGAAGCGACTGGCTGTTCTGGAGAGAAATGGCTTGATCTTTATCCATGCGATGACGTTGTGTAGCGACCATGAAGCATTGAGCAGGATTGCTGCAACGCTGAGCCACCACGCATGAACAGGAGATTTGAAGAACAGCCAGAAACCCTGCCAGATTCCGAGGATAAGTTCAAGTAGAATCAGCTAAACGGCTATCAACTATTGTTTTTGGTGGCCATCGGGTGAAATTACCTTGTGCAACAGCACGCCTCGCCTCATATTAGCCAGGGTAATGAAAGACAGGATGACCAAGGAGCCGACGAGGAGACCTTGGGCCCATGCCTCGAGAACGAGCTCATTGGGGTTGGTGGGTTTCTCTACCACATTCCCACGCTTCATAATGCTGCGAACAGGACTCATGATATTGGCAGAGATTTTCACACCCGGATGCTCCGTGCCGAGGAAGGGTGACGGGTGATGTCACCTCGAGAATGGTTGATCCAATATCCACACTCAACCCATCTACCACGGCAGGCGAGGCGAGCAGGGGGAGTGAGAAGGAGAGGTGGGCATAGTCAAGAATAAAATGAGGGTAAGAAGCTGGGGAATCTTGTGGCTCCCGCCATTTCTCCGCATCTCACGACAACACAGAAAAACGGGCGAAGGCGTCGCAACACGACTCACCGGCCGCGCCAGTGACAGCACTTTACTATGCAGGGGTTGGCGTTGTGGAAACGAGGTGCGGCGCTCTAGTGGCGAACGATGCTTGTCTGATCCAGGCCTGTGAGGACTGCAGGACAAATGCACCGGCCTGAGGAGTGGT
Source organism: Ophiosphaerella herpotricha (assembly GCA_028458525.1). Taxonomy (NCBI): domain Eukaryota; kingdom Fungi; phylum Ascomycota; class Dothideomycetes; order Pleosporales; family Phaeosphaeriaceae; genus Ophiosphaerella; species Ophiosphaerella herpotricha. The sequence continues at coordinate 226,685 of JALNQK010000043.1, forward strand.
GTTTGGTATGACCAACAGGGCCAATGCATGTCTTTCGCGCCACCAAATCCGAAAAAAGCTGGGCGTAGTAACGGCATTTGGCTTTGGTGGTTTCAACGAAGGGTATTGGTTCGTCGTCGGACCTTGCTGCACGCGTGCCCAGACACCTGGGCTCACACACACGTGCTACCGCCCGTCCAACGGGGCCTGATACACGGGAACAGAGTCTATCAACGAACAAAACCGGGGTTTGGAGACATACAACAAGAGTGCTTGCGCGAGTAGTTGTGGCTAGACAATGGTGTGCGCACGTGCCTGGGCTGGACGGAAGACGTGGTAGGCAGATGGGTGGCAGAGTGGAAGGTTGCGATGTTGGAAAGACTTTGCCGCTTTGGGAGAAAGCGTGCCGCTGGACTTGACCACTTCAGATGCAGCAGCCAGAAGGCACTCAGGCTACCTAGAACCTTTCGTTTAGGTATCTACAATTCCTAATCGAATTGTTTAGTAGTATATAGTCTATTGTAGGCATCTAATATTGATGTAAGGAGTGTGATTACCTTACTTTTTCAGTTTACCGAGAGTCAACGTGTTCTGGCGCGGCCGGGCTGCCCCGCTGAAGTCATCGAACCACGCCGCCCAAGCAAAGCGAGTCTTCCAAGTCGAGACGATTCTCTTCAGCACAGAGACGCCTCAAAGTCGTCTTTCCAATATGTTCAAAAAGAAGCCAAACGTAAGCCAGGCTTTGGGCATGAATGTGCGTTTTCGCGCGCGCCGACTAAACACCAAAGCAGATCAAGCCGCTCTCGCCGCTCAAGTCGAGTGACCGTCGACGGACTGCCGACCAAATCATTACAGGCTTTGCCATCCAGGTTCCCGTGGATGCCGAGGATCCAGCATCGACAGCAGGCCTCACCGCGCTGCGGAAGTCGCTCCTGCCCGAGAACGCGTTATCGGCACGGTTCACAACCACGGTAGGGCCAGACATGAAGCACGTCTCTGGCACCGTATACGTTGGCAGCCATGGGAGTACAAGCGGCGAGCAGCGGATACTCTGGGTCAAGCTGCAGGACAGCATGTACCCAACCGTCTACACCCTCTGGCACAACCCTCGCATTGTCCCGCTGCTCCACACGCCCCCAGTTGTTGTCGAGAAGATGCAGGCAGGCGCCGACCTCATGACTCCCGGGCTGCAGCGCGGCCCTCCCTTTCCCCAGAAAGCAACCAAGGGCGCCATTGTCGCCATTGCCAGTCTCGAGGCGCCTACCGTGCCAATGGCTGTCGGCACCTGCGAAATCGACGTCAGTGCCTTGGACAAGGTGCTAGGAGTCAAAGGCCAAGCTGTTTCCACGTTTCATTGGGCTGGCGACGAGCTTTGGTCGTGGAGCTCAACAGGCAAGCCTGGCGGTGAGCCGCCAGATGCCCTTCCTGCATGGGACGAGGAGCTGGATGAAGGCAAGTCTCTGACTGAGTGCACCGCGGCGGTAGACTTGAGTGACGACCAAGACGGTGGCATTGCCCTCGATGCAAATTCTACCGAGCGGTCAGACGCAGAAAAGGCTCAAGGGGTCCAAGGCGAAAATGCGTCATCGAATCAAGATTTCATAGGCATGGTTGAGGACAAAGAATTGACCACAAAAGGCACGTTGTACCAGCACACTAAGTAGCGCTTCGCTAACTTTATCCTACAGAAATCGACGATGCATTCAAAAACGCCTTCCTGTACGGCGTGCGCCACCACATGGACCACAACAAGAATCTGCCAAACTACGGCCTCGACTTTCCCCTATCCCAGTCACATGTCATGTCGCAATTAGTCCAGCCTTTTCTTCCCGCATACACCCCCGCGCAGACAGCTTCATTACAGATTAAAAAGTCAAGCTGGAAGAACATTCGAAAGTTTATCAAGTACCTAGACAAGCAACGAATTGTCAGATCTAAAGACCGGGATGGAAACGAGGTCATTATCATGGACATTGATTTCCAAGATCGGCAGGTCGAGGCCTTTGTACCATACCGGCTGCCCAAGAAGGATGCACCGACCACAGCGAGTGCGAATGATAGATCATCAACACCCGCGGCTGCAGAATCATCCATCGGCCAGAAATTGAAGCTGGTTTCTCTGCTTAGGCCAAAGGAGAAGCTGGCTCCTATCCTTCAAGCCTCCAAAGCGGACCCACGGGGTGTCTATACACCTGCTGAGCTCAAAGAGATCCTCATCACATATGCCGAAGCAGAGAACCTAATCGACTCGAAAAATAAACGCCTCATCAAGATCAATCCACAAATTGCAGATGCCCTCCTTAGTTCTTCTGCAGCCGACAATGCCGCACTATCATCAGGCACACTCCCACGAGATGCTCTCGCTGGGCGCATGGTAGCTGCTTCAGCGCCCTCTTACATTATTCTTCGCAACGATGCCGACCCAGCGGATGCAAAACCGAAGTCTGGTACCCCACCAAAAATTCAAATTACACTGGAGACTCGCAGTGGCAACAAGACGGTGTCCAAAGTTCATGGTCTAGAGCCATACTACATCGCACCCCAACCCCTTGCTGATGAGTTGAGGAAGACATGTGCAGGGAGCACCAGTGTCGACAAGCTGCAGGGCTCCAGTCCAAAAAATCCGGTGATGGAAGTGATGATACAAGGCCCACAAAAGGATGCCATCATCAAGGCACTGGAAAAGCGTGGCGTCCATAGAAACTGGATTGAAGTGATAGACAAGACCAAAGGGAAGAAGAAGTGAAGATCCATGACCCTGTTGATGTAGACAAATGATACCCGCTGCATACCTTGGCGCAATGATATTTGGGTTCGTGGCTAGATCGTCCAGGCATACCCCAATAAGCATAACTTGTTCTCTTATCTTGCTACTATTTCGTCACTCGATAAATAGAGAACACCGATAGAGATTTCCACATGCGATCCTCATAGAAATATCTACCTAGGTATGGGGGATGATCTTGACACAGTTCATACACTCGCAGCAAATGCAACCAATGGAGAGGTCTGTCCACACTTAGCGTAACATTTTGAAGTCAAGTACGAACCTCAGCTAAGATAGTTATGCGATAAGGTAAGGGATCGTGACAGCAGCCGGTAGGGTACTTGGAGGTCAGCTTACTACAGAAGATACCTGGATTGATCAAATGTAAACTAAACCTTAAAGCCAAGTGCAGTGGGAAAAAATATTTACATGCCATCTATTGAGAAGGAGAGTTCTTATGGTCAGAGCTGGGAAAGACCTTTTCGATTGCCTCGAAATACTTTTCCGTGGTCAACAAGCTAGTCCTAATCCCATTCGAGTCTGTCAAGATCTAATTAAGTATCCAAATTCCTGCTCTTGGAGAGCCCTCTACGAATAAGCAAAAAAGAACCCACTAAAACTAGGATAAGGCTGATTCCTGGCTAGCGGCAATGGTAAAGGAGTTGACACCTAATCCGGAAGTAGCCGGAAGTAGGACGTCCACAGTAAGCCGAGGCATCGCCTACAGTAAGCTTGACCCGTCGCCTAGATTGTGACAGCAGGACCTTGAATGCGTCAAAACCCTCTTGGGGTCTTCCCCCGTCTTTGCTTCTCTTTTCCTTTTGTCGCTCATTGAGTCGCCATCTGTGTTTCTGCTTGATATGCTCACGATGGCCCAAGCAGTTAGCACCGTTGTTGCTGGGGCGTCAATCGCTGCTCTTGCGTCGCAGCCCATGATGCGCGCAGCCCTCCTGGCCACCCTCGCAAAATGGACCGGTTACAACGCCCCGGGTGGTTTGTGGAGGATATCTGCCATCTTATTAGCTCTCGCGAATCTCAAGAATTTACCCTTCGTGTGGCATGTAGGCCTTCTCCCGACCCCAAGCAACTACTAGACATCGAACTCATGGATTCACTAGCTCCGCTTCTTCCGCGCTTTGGTCTACCACCTTTATCTCCAGCCCACACCCATCAAACCCTCAGCACTCTTTCAGCCTATTATTACATCAACGCGCACGCCTTTACTTGAGACCGATTATAATCTACACAAATCCAACAGCACCTACTTCTCTGACATGGACATATCGCGCACACATCTGTTCACAGCAATCATCCGCAACGGTATCAAAAAGAATAGCAGAATGTACGGCGCCAAAAAGAGCGCAGTGGCCGGTGCTGTAGGAGCCACTGATGGGACAAGAGGAAGACATTTGATCGCCCTGGGCGGCATCAGCTGCCTATTCAAGCGGGAGATTCTTCCTTACACCAAGTTCGAAATGTGGACCAGAGTACTATGCTGGGATCGGAAGTGGTTCTACCTTATTACTCATCTGGTGAAGCCTGGCGTGGGCAAGCCCACGAGCTGGACATTGCAGCCCTGGCGACGGCCTAAGCCTGGGGCTGGAGATGATGTCGATCGTGAGAAGCTAATGGGTGCAGTGTATGCGACTGCCATAGCCAAGTATGTGGTCAAGCGCGGGAGAGTAACTGTACCGCCAGAACAGGCCCTATTGGACTCGGAAATGGTGCCTGTGAAACCTGAAGGGTGGATCTTCCATGACAAAGCAGAGGGTAATGGGCATGCGAACAGCGACTTCAACGCTATTTTGACGAAGCAGCCCGCGAAGACTGAGGAGTGGAACTGGGATATCATTGAGGCGGAGAGGCGGAGGGGTTTGCTCGTTGCCCAGAAGTTTGCCGAGATGGACGGAATGCACGAGTATTTTGATGGTGGGAAGAATGGAGCTTTGGGCGAGTATGCTGATTTACTGTTCTAACTGAAGATCCCAGCTGCTTTTATATACCCTAGATCGTGGCTGCAAAGTATGTAGTCTGCCAACTTGAACACTAGATTGAGTCACCCTTCGAGCATGGCTTGGGTCAAGGTTTCGTGAATAGGAACAGGCTTATAAGATTATACATCAAATTAGTACGATTCAGCCAAGCCAATACCGATACCCACGCCTATACTTGAGCTTTGCGTGAAGACAACAATTCAAGATTCGTGGTTACGGCCCCACTACGATGCACCGCCACCTTTACCACAGCCGACTCCCAAGGCTCCATTTGACCCCTACACGAACGCCCATGGGTCAGCTCCAGGCCGCCATGAGGCAGCTACCGGCCCTCTGGCTTTTGGTAACTTTTGCCTCGATCGGAAATGAGCGGGGCGCAGACCTTCACCTCCTTTCACTGCCGCCTAGCTGTATTAGCAGCCTATTGTTCACTTCACCAGTCATATCCGTGCCACGTAGCCGCCTTTTTTTATACTTCGCAGCTCTCAGCCTTGGCCAAACTCACCCTCCAAAGCAAAGTCCCATGTTTGGCGATAACGCAACCCTGATTCCAATGCGAATGAGTTTGCACAAACACTTCTAGACGAAGCATAATGGCTCCAACAACTTCCGGCACTGGCTCTTCTGTGCCAGATATGGCTCTCATTGGTGAACTACTGGAAGATATAACACGAAACCCGCCAGCTGTTACAGCTCGTAAACTACTGATAGAACACTATATCTCCGTTGGATGGCTAGAGGCTGCCGTGGACAATGCGAAAGATCTAAAGAAAGTAGTTCCAAAAGATTCCGAGGTCATGAATTTCCTCGCAGTCCTGCAGAAAAAACCAGACCCTCCAGCCTCGGAGAAGAAGAGACCTTCCATATCATCAAAACCTGAAGTTGAGGCAAGAGTTTGGGACCCAAAGACCGGCCGGTATAAAAAGACGGGGACATCGAAGCAGGGGAAGAAAACAACCGAGACATCAACGGTAGAGTTACATGGTGACTTAGAACATGCACGGCAGGACTTGACGCAAGGATACCAAGCGCTGCGAGCGAAAGCGAAATACGTCCTTGATGATATGCTCCGTCTGCAGGCACTCCAGGGCAAGTTCGGACTGCCATCATCGAAAAATATCACCAAAATTCAAGCTATTGCTGAGGGTTACGAAAGCAGCGCCGCAGTCAAGATAAACCCACCAGGCAGCGCACGATTAATAGCGCATGGCATGCGAGATAATCCAAAGGAGGCCACCGGTTTAGCTATCAAGGATTTAGAGCATACAATGAGATGGGTCCGCGAGCCCCATGGAAAGCCTTCAGGTGCCAACGATGACACCGTTCGAGATGTTCTTGTCAAGCGAAGGGATGCAATTCAATCGGTTTCACCTGAAGAGTTGAAGATACATAGTGAATTGGCGCTCATGCATATCGAACATGAGTGTCTGGAAAGAAATTATGTCAACACAGAGACTATGTTAGGAGACAAGGTCAAGGACATCCCAAGAGCAAATTTCTACGCCACTGAGGATAATTACGCATGGGATATGGACGAGTTGGCCCAGGCCATCACAGCAAATAATGGCGTTATGCGAAATCCTTTGAGCAAAGAGATGTTCACACCCAAGGATGTGAAGGGTATCCTCATTCACCCAGCGGGCAAGGCTTTGGCTGCGCTTGCTGTCGAACAACATGAGATGTCTAAAGGCGTACGCACCGAGACGATCTGCCAGATGGAAAAGCTTTCTGATATCCTTTTACAAGATCAAACTAGTGATACACTACCAAGTCGCAAAGCAGTCGATCAGTTTCTTGCATATATTGCAACATGTAAATGGCCCAAACCCACTAGTTGTATTACTGTACTAACACTGAATAGTGCCTGAAGCCGAACAGAAGGCGGTTGAGCATCTCAAATGTCCCGCGAAAGACAGCCACACAGGCCAGTCCTATGACTTCAGTGTTGGTGAGGCAGTTCGTGATGCAAAAGGAAACCGGGTGTGCTTTCATAAGACAGGTGATTTCATCAAACAAGCAGCCGCACATCTCAAGCAAAACCGTGGCGTTGCACCGGAAGCGGAAAAGTGCCATGTAATGTAGGGCTAGCAACTTCAGATTGCTCAAAGGAGTATGCCTTTAGTAAGAGCATTATGATACAAAAATTCAAACAGGATCAATCAACCTTGGCTATTCCTTTGCTTTCTGAAACGTGTGCCACAGCCATCCTGCATCTCGGCAGAACACGTTGCTGGATAAGAGTGGATGGCATGGCAAGTACTAAGAACAAACTTCGTAAATAGGGTTCAGAATAGACAAATAAGCATTTAGTATGAATACAGCCCGTCCACAATGCATATCCTACATCCACTTGATTATCGTCTATTCTCTGTCCCGAATCAACAACACAGCCCCAAGGCAGCTTTCTTCCCCCACACTGTCAGCCCGGCGATCCAACTCATGTACCGGGACATGATAACTGAGACTTGAAATCGTATTCGTCAAACTACTACATACTCGTATTACTGTTTAGGTGATGGGCGTCCTAGTCGGCGGCGTGCTAGCCACTTCGAGTACCGGTGAGGGCTAGCACGCATGAGCCCCGCTAGCTCTGCCTTGTACGCCACAAACATTCTAGCTGCAGCCTTTTGCAGGCTGCAGGATACTTTGCAACTCTGCCCCATTCTTCACTAGTTTTTAACCTCAGGCACATTGTCTTTGTCATGTTGGTGCTCAAATTCGTGGTGTATGCCACCAGGTTTGGTGCGCAACCCTGCTCGTCATTCTGGCGTACTACGCGATCAACTCCTATTTTCAGTTTCGTGCCCTTCGTTTCTTCAGACGTTTGCCGATGATTTTTACGTGAGATCATCGAGACACGGCTAAGAGAAGAAGAAATATTGTATGAATATACCTTCCTGTATTCCCGCTCCCAACTGAATCGAACGAGAGCCTGAACCACCCGGGTTTTCTAAAACAATAGGATCTAATGTTCTTCTAGGATCTAGGGTTTCCTCGTAAACTTAGTGGCCGAATCAAGTCGAACTCACGCAATCGATATGCAAACCGGCGGAGCAATAAGCTCACTCATACGTCCCTCAACAACCGAACGAACGGCGGACAAAAGTCTCCGTATATCCTGGAGTAGAAAGCCATTGCCTTTGAAGAACTCTCCTCTCTTCAGCAAGGCACAGCATAGTAAAGAATGGCACCATGGCATCGATGCTACGGCGGGCGTACTACATCCCTCGGACCCAAAATTTCCATATGGCTTCCTACGCAATCACACCAATACCTACCTCAAAAAGAAGAGCAAAATCACGCAGACAGATGCAGATATAAAACTGGCCATCCTGATTAGCTCACATGAAGCAAGAGATATTGCCGTTGCAGCAGCAGCTCACGCTATGACTGCAAAAAGCTTGAGAGCACTGCTAAACGCTGACTCAAACGTAATGCAGGGGAGTTATTGGGGTTTAAAAATGTGGCTGAATTGTTTGATTGCCGCCAACGAAGGTAATCCGGCAGCCGTGACTGATCTGGAGGCGTTATGGGCACGGAGGTTATTGCCTTTCGCAACACATGGAGCTCGCGCTGCGGAATGGTATCTTGTCGGTGTTGGCCGAGCTTTGATTGAAGTTAGGATTAGTGACCTGAGTGCGCTTCCAGAGTTCTCTATTCTCATGAGGAGGGCTATTGCGGACCATTCAGCACAGATAGAGGGTTTCAGATTGCGGTGTCAGTGGACCGCGGCTTACGAGGCAGTGCTCTGGATGAGGGAACTTGCGAGGATGTCATCTGTTGTCACAATTCCTGGTGGCCTGATGTTGGAGCACGTACTAGATCTACATTACCCCAATTGGCGTTTATGGGCGTATTGGGTGCCAGATGCCGAACTCATCAAACTTTACGCAAATGTCAAAATCGAGAGGCTTTCTGCCGTACTGGATCTTGTCACTCTCGATGGTCCTGATATACTTACTGGAGTTGAGAGTACTTTGAGAGAGGGATTGATCGCACAATATGTCGAAACAAAACCTTTTGTACGATGGCGTGGTCTAGTAGTGAAAGTCACTCATGGTACAAAAGAAAGCCTACGAGATATGCTTGAAAGAGTAGCAAGTGCATTGAGGTCACTTTTGATCGCTCCCGACGCCATATACCCGAGTATTTTTAACTTTTTCAGAGAATTTATACTTACGAGGCCTATCGTGGCAAATGTCCTCGATATCTTCGAGGCCACATATGAAGTATCGTATAACTCCGATAACAACATTTTCGACGCCGTCCGCGATATATTCCTTAATCAAGATCGGCTTGGAGGACAACATATCTTCCAAATCCAGAGTCTCGTCCGTACATTTGACGATGATCGATCAAAACGCCTTCGAACAATCGTTGTTCAGGATTGGCTCCGTGTTGGAATAAAAAATTGTTTGAGAGACTGCAAACAAGCTGTGCGCGCACAGATAGACAAGTCTATACCATGGACACACCTTGCACTCGAATACTACACATTCTGTACCATGCTGAGAGCCACAGAGCATTACTGGTCACCAAATTCCCAAGATACTAATACTTCTCACCATTGGCCTTCTATAGAGCTTGAGCAACTGAAGACAGCGATCAATATATATGAATTAGCACAGGCACAGCAATTGAAGCGGAACAGAGAAGCACCACGAAAATCTAAAGTGGAACACAGGATAGATTCTATACAGGAGTCAAATCACGCTTCGAATTCATCGAGGCACCCTTTGGAAGACCACGTGGAGGCGTTCTGTATAGACCGACTTCTGGGAGAAAGACCTACTCGCTATCCTTTCCGACAGACTATGACAGCTCTACTGCATGTTTGGAAGAGCACATCAGATCCAGAGATTGATTATGAACGGCGAGAACTAGCGATTCTGGTGTCAAAAAGCGTTGGTGCTGATCGCGACTTACGTTGTAGATGCCTCGCTGAGATTGCATCAGGAAAATGTTTCATGGGGCCTGGACCATTTATCAAGGACCTTGCTAACATTCTAAACAAGCCGGAATGTGAATTACCACAGGCTATCCTTTCGATGACAAATTTTTTGGCGGCCAGGAAGATGTCTCCACAGTGCTGGAGAGATATGTTGTGTATGTGGCTCGAACAACAATACCAGGCTCAGGAGTTAGGCAGTGGTGATGATATTCTCCAAGATTTATTGCAGACCCTCAACGTTGCTGAATGGTTCACATTCATGAGCAACCTGAGAGCCCTTTTTGTTGACTTGCATCCTTCTGAGGCGCTGGGAAAGAAAGCTCCACGCCTAGTCGAGTCCGATCTTTTCGCTTGGACAACAAAGGTTTCAAGATTTTCAAGCACACTTACACGGCTTGAATTAGTGCTTGGTGAGGACCGGGGCCCAGTACGACACATTCTGGCTGGTGGGACTCAAGCTGAGAATCTCATAAAAATAGTTGAGTGTCTGAGAGCGGAAGAAGGCAAACCTACGGAGATGTTCATGCAAAAGCTTGCAGGTAAGCTCGATATGGAAGGGAGTAACGGCTCTGGCATTAAAGAGTGCTTGCTCAATCTTTCAATTGCCACGCATAGCGCGTTCGAAAAATGTACAAGGTTATGGGACGTAAAACATGGCGAAATGGATATCCCGGAAACGCCTAAGTCGCCTGGAACAGCCTACACAAGTTCAGCTAAGCGAAAAGCTCTCGGAAAAGCCATAACTTCATCGTTAGTTAAGCAGTCATCCTCGACCAGTGTCACTCAGCCCGTCTGCCGCAAGATTCCTGACTCTGTCGTGGAAAGCATGGTAGCCGGATGGATAGAAAGTGAAGACCTTTATGAACGAGACAAGGCCGCGATTAGATCAGTTGCAGGCGTCTTAGGTGTGAGTTTCGAAGGTCATAGCCCGAGTAATTGGAATGTAAAACTCGCCGAAGCCACGAAATTCTGGAAAAATATCGAAGATGAAATTATGATGGAGGCAGCAAGATTGGAAAACCTCCAGAAAGCGTTGAAGAAGAAGGATCCAATCGGCACAGCGCTCTTGTTGCAAGAACTCGGTATACCCAATAACGATTTCTTGAGCGACAAGATCAGCAAGTTACCTTCAAGACTGACTGACCTGGTGGAGATAGTCAGCGAAACTGAGATTGAGATAAGCTTTCCCCTCGCAGGGCTTACAGAGCTGCAACGAGGGGCGATGGGCATCCCGGCAGGAGCCAGCAGCCTGCTATTACGACTTTGTTTGCACATTGCTGACGAAGCACCGCCTTCTTTCTGTCTGCACTTCAACAATGATAAAAATCTTGATCGCCTGGAGCATGCGCCCTTGGTTTGCTCAGATGACTCCGAATCACCCCAGGACAGCTTTTGTACAACTACGCCATCAGCATATTTATGGCAACTCAGCCGAATCACACACACACAACTGAGGATTAGGAACTTGGATATCGCAAATTTGTATAAGATTACGGAGCAGAGAATGACACAGATGGGCCATGCGTGTATCTCATGTGGCGTATCTCACAACGCGAAAACAGCTCGGCTCCGACGAGCAACGCCATGTGGTATCGTAGATTGTGCTAGGCTATGGTATCAACTCCCGCTTGAAGTACGGATACCAGAAATTAAAACCGATACCTTCGCCGTTGATGCTATGTTGACCTCCGTTTTCGTAGCAGCTATGGCAGGGCGCGCAGAACTTCTACCAGGCTGTCCAATACCCGGCACCGAGACCATCAAATCAATATTAAACTCATTGCCAAGCTTGACCTTGATTAGTCATGCTGCTAACATTTCTATGGTATTGAAATCTTATCATAAGGATGCCGAGAAGTTGATATCTTGGGCCTGTGTCCATCACAGAGGCTATATTGCTACTGCGACCGGGCTTTCCAAAGTACCCAATATGCCTCCAGGAACACATCAGTTTGTCCTCGCAAACGCGAGCCCAAATCTTGAGAGCGATTTCGTCTCCAAACTCCCACGACACAACTCGAAAACCACGGTTTTATTTCATGGCACAAATTTTGATCGTCTCCCAGCGATACTTGCCCAGGGCCTCAAGATATGTTCAGGCACGACACTTCAACGAACTGGTGCCGCCCATGGAAGAGGTATATATATGGCTGAAGAGCCAGCAACATCTTTGATCTACTCATCCGCTACGACGAGCTGGCGCAACAGTGGACTCACAAACATGAGGCTACTGTTAGGCTGTGAGGTTGTTGGCAACGGAAAAAGTGTGTCATCGGGTATACATGTTCTCACGGATGAGAAGAGTGTCATGGTAAGGTACATATTTTTCTTGACGAATACTGCCAGCGCACCAATTGCCAACCATATTGTTCCAGCCATGGTAAGCGCGATGAGTGCACTAAGAACTGGGGCGTTATGAGGTCCAATAGAGACGGAGTTTGAGTGCTAGCTTGGTGTTATCGGTTGGTTTTATGGTATCTGGTTTTGTATACTCATAGTGCATAGTACTGTACTAGGACAAAAGTTTAGCACGCCAAGCTTGACTCACCGTGCACCTCCAAACTGCGCCACCACTTCAACCCACCACAACTATGGCTACACCGCGCCGATTTAGACGAGAGATAGATAGAAATGCTCGCAGAAAGCCAAATTTAAGCCTAGACGAGCGCAACAGGATTATTAGGATGGTGTTAGCTAGTGCAGGGCACTCTAAAGTTACGCGCTAGTTTAACTATATACTATTAGCTATTAGCTAGATTATAAAAAAATACTACAAAATAAGTAATATTAAAGATAAACCTTATAGTAACTATCTACTTATACTATTACTATACTAGAAGAAGATTATCTATTATAAAGCTTATACCTAGCTAAAGATTAAGTACTTAGAGCTTACTAAAGCTACTATAGTTATAGTAGTAAATAGAACTCTTTTAAAGCTACTTAGCTATAAGATATTATACTACTTTATTAAAAGATATAGCCTTACTATTATATTATAGCTTTACTCTACTATACTAAATAAACTTAAAAAAGTAAAAGAGTATTTAACTATATTAAATCCTAGAGTAAAATAGTATATATATATTACCTAAAAACTTTCTTAGCTTTTAACCTTTCTAGCTTAGTATATATACTTATACTAGTACTATAACTATAGCCTATAGCTTATAGTTATAATACTTACTAAAAATCTATATAAAAAGTAACTAAAACTTAAGCTTATTTATACTTAAAAATACTAGTAGTTCTATTAATAGTATTACTACTTTTAGTAGTACTTATATATACTTAAATTCTTAGATAAGTACTCTTTTTAGAAAAGCTCTAGCTATAACTATAAGTAGTACTTTTAGTTTTTATAAAAGAGATAAAAGCTAGAAATAATAACTAAAGTTAATATCTATAAGTATTTTACCTAGATAGTATAAGTATATATATAGCTAGATAAATAAAGTAAACTATACTATAATCTACTTATTATTATAAAGAGAAATAATATTAAAAGTAGCTAAAAAGTATTAGTACTTACTATAAGCTATAGAAGATAGTAAAAAGATAATAGTAATTTAAGTAAAAATTTTAAAAAAGTAAATAATACTTACTTAACTCTATATATAAGTATAGAGCTTTTTATATACTAGTATAGTAGACTAGCTCTATACTAATAGTATACTAACTCTATACTAAAGTATACTAGCTTTACTCTAAGCTAAAAACTATAACTATAATATATTTAAAGTATTATAAGATTTTAGAAGTTTTATAACCTTATTATAGAGCTTCTTCTTCTAGCTAGTATCTTTACTAGCTTTAAATTATAACTTTAATAAAAACTCTAAACCTTTATAAAAGAAAAAAGAAAAAAGAATTTATATAAATATTATACTACTTATATATATTATATACGTAATATTATTATTATACTTATATATAATTCTTTTATTTACTTAATAATAAGTAAAAGATTATAACTTAAATAATAATATTATA